>JZLH01S0317088.1:42265-61051 GCA_001188425.1 Eucidaris tribuloides
AAGCTTCTCTTTAGTTTTAGCACTAAAGGGCATAAAGGGTACAAGATAGGTTTGAGAGCACCTGAAAATGTCTCTTTAAAGAACCAAATGGGTTGAAGCATACCAATCTCTACACTACATACAGTAGGCCTATTATCGTTGAGAAATTCTCTGCCGATATATCGCTAAGAAAATCCTTACCTATATCAATAATTATCGATAATTATTGCCGAAAAAAGGCAGAATCAACTAACCATCAAAATAGTATAAAAGTCGGGAGTTTGTTTTTGAGCCGCAGGACATTAATGGCGCTAATATTTAGCCCCTAATTACGCGAGAAATAAAAGTTGGCAATTGGTTTTTGAGCCGCGGCTCAAAAAACAAACTGCCAACTTTTGTTTTCAGCATAATACGGAACTTTAAAGGGACGTGCCGCTCGTAATCCATGTACGTTTATTTACTTTGCGCTTGCCCCTATTGCAAGGCAGTGCGTTACACTGAACTCTATGCTACGTAGTGTAGAGTTCAGTGGTGCGTAACAACAAACGTGGAGCTGCGAACAGAATTGCCGATGAGGGTCAGTTGGGCTTAGTTCGCCTTTCTTCGGGTGAATACGTGCTGCATAGGAAATTGCACACAATTCATGCGCGCTCGTTTTCTGAAAGTATACGGACATTCCCGAATACTACCCGAGTCGGGCGAGGTCCAAACACCCACGACTTGCGACTTTACGGTCCCTTTAAGACGCTATATAGCACTGTGTAAGACCTGTTTGCCATCTGACATATCTGACAGTGTTTGAATGGACAAATAAACACCCTAGAACACAAAGGTTTGGACAGTATTGCTGTCACATGTACAATATTTGCAGATACAAATTGGCACATTAATTTATTCTCAATCGATAGGAAATTCTGCAACACAGCAGTGTATGGGGAAAGCTGGAATGGTCTCTCAATGATTTTCACTTATTTAAAGCACTTAATTATCATTTTAAACTGCTAATTTTTTAGGGCTTCATTTTTAGACCGTATCAAAGACACTGGTAGCATGCGGAATCATGTAGCTCAGATTTTTTAAACTGGAAACATTGTTACACAATACCTTTAATATTAGCGCTAATAATGTCCAACCCTAAAAAACGAACTCCCGACGATCCTTTTTAGAGTAATACGGAACGTAATATTAGCGCTAATAATGTCCAACACTAAAAAATGAATTCCTGACAATCTTTACATCGTAATACGGTACTTAATATTAGCGCTAATAATGTCCAACCCCAAAAAACGAACTCCTGACGATCCTTTTTATCGTAATACGGTACTTAATATTAGCGCTAATAATGTCCAACCCTAAAAAAAACGAACTCCTGCCGATCCTTTTTAGCATATAATATGGAACTGAATATTAGCGCTAATGTCTGTGACTCAAATACAAACTACTAGATGGCTGTCAGCCAATATCGTAAACACAGAATTACTATCGATATATCGCTTAGATGCAAAATCAGCCGATTATCGATAGTACTATCGATACAGTGGATATCGATAACACCCTTAAGGTGCATTCACACTTACAACAAACTTCGAGAAGTTTCACTTCCCGAAGATTAACTTCGCGAAGTTTGGTAATGTGAACACAAACTTCCCGCGAAACTTCCTGCGAAACTTCTCGCGAAACTTCCCACAACTTTGTAGGAAATTTCCCGAACATCGAGAAACTTCCCGCGACATTTTGAGTGTGAACACAAACTTCGGGAAGTTATATCCCATGAGCCTCTGCGCATTTCTGGTGTGGAGACGATGCGCGCTGTACACAAAATATACAGGGAATCTGGAGTTTAATACATGACTTGGGTATGGCTCGTATATTACGTACGTGTACTGAGCTGTTACATAATGCAATCTGTTCTGTTAGCTTGTTACTTTTATTGAAATAAATAATGGAGTATTGAGGACATAAGAAATACCTGATCAATATGTGGAGCACAGTAAAATAAAGCCTTTATCCTTCATTTTGTGTGGTGTGGCCGATTGTGTGTTTTTGCACTTGCGCAGAGTGGGCCAAATCTTCGGGAAGTTTCGCGGGAAGTAAATCTTCTCGAAGTTTTACCGCAGTGTGAACGGACAAACCAAACTTCGCGAAGTCTTCCAGAAGATAAACTTCGCGAAGATTTGTAATGTGAATGTACCGGCTTTAGTATACAGGCTAGAAAGATTTGTTTGCTTGAGGAGAAACAAACATGAATTTACTGGTACTGAATTGAATTGAAACCCTGATTGAGCTGTACAACAAATTTGCCTGTCCAGTGAATACTATTGGTAAAAATTGTTTTCAAAAGAGTAAAATTTGACCACAAAATTTTCACAGTAAAAACCTTAAAAAGGGCACTTCATTCATTGAAAAATACTTTTATCCTAAAATCACATTGTCAACTTGCAATGCACATTATAAATGATTACCGGTATACCACTCTCTTTCATATCTTTTGCAAGTAATTTCATGGTCTGATCCCTTCATATAAGACCTCGTTATCAACTGAACTATTTTGTAGGGCCTCAAAAGGCAGAGATTACTGACCCCAAGATTGTAAAACTTGTACAGTTCTCTTTCATTTTCCTGATCAGAGCCATATTCAAAACCTTGTGTAAGCATATTACCAGATTTAGACTGGCTTATGATCATGATTGATCACCTTCTGTGAAGGACCACCAACCCCAAATCCTAAAATAGACATCCTCCTAGGTAGACAGGTGAGGTATAAATTGGGGTTTATTGGAAACAACAAAATGCTTAGCTGTATTTAAAGGTATTGGCTAACATTTACCACAGTTAAAAAAATCTGAGCCGCATGATTCCCCATGCTACCAGAGTCTTTGATGAGGTCTAAAATGAAGCCTGAAAAATTGTATTTCAAAATGATTATTTAGTGCTTTAAAAAAGTGACAAATCGTAAGTTGACGGCAGATTCACATTGCCCATTTTCCGTCCCATAGGACTTATGTGTGTACAACCTAGGTTAAATAAAACTCGCCCCGAGTTTTATGTTTATTCATGTATAACTTGCTAATGGCAGTGGTATAACTTCCAAACTTTTTTGTATTCTAGCGTGTTTATTATGTCCATTTGCACCCATCCTATGTAGTTCAGATATCAAAGTTTGACAATTTTTAAATTAAAGCTCCACAATGTTAAGCCCTATCACTTTCAGTAGATTCTGACTGAAACTTCCAAAAGCAATGGAGGTTACCATTTTCAGCCGCAATTTTTTGGTGTAAATGAGGAGGGAGGATCTACAAGTGCAATAATCATAACTGTTATCCACCCAACTTATCCAGTGAACTACTACTGCATCTCACTACTTGTTAAACATTAAGACTTACTCTTGTTGTTCCAAAATCTACAAAACATGGGGGAAAGCTTTCGCTAGCGCTGGTCTGCTCTATGAGAATAGCCTACTTTGCAAGTTTATCAGAAGTTGCATAACCCCAAGTCATTCAAACGCAGTCTAAAAACTTACTTGTTGTTTAATGCCATACCCGCTGATTACTTCATTTTTCCCCATTTCTTTCAACTCCCCCCCCAAATTATAGAGTATACCTGCCTAGAGCACTCCTGCAGATGTGTATTTGCTCAGCAATGATATAAGTCATATATATAATACTATTATTGATTAGCTGAGTAATTGGGCCTGGATGCAATTGGAATGTAATGGCGTAATTGTATTAAGTTCACTTTTCTCAGTCCATATCATCATCATATATGATAATAAATATGAAATAAATTAATAATAATAATAATTAAAGAAACCACTACATGTGTACTTGGACATAATTCCAACCAACCACTCAACTGAATACAAACACACACCATCAACAGCATCAGCAAGCTGTCATCAAAGCCTTCAAAGTACATGTATGAGAACTACAGAAGGCATCCTCTTCCAAGTTGTTCCAAATTCTTCCGCCATGTTATGCACGTGCAGGTATTCTGCACAGTGGATGCAGACTTGAAATGTACAAGAATGTAATCGATATGTACACTCTTGGTATGTGCAGTGGCTTGGCAAGCATGTTCAAAATGTTTTCGACGTCAGTTTCTTGATCCGAAAGACAGGTTGGTCAAGGGGACATGTGACACCAACCACTGTCTACCACTCAAGCCCACTTGTCGACTGAGAGGTGAGGGGTGAGAGGTTGGGGTTTGGGGTAGGCATGGGGGTTGGGGTGGGGATGGGAGGTTAAGGAGGCAAGGGCCAACAGTGAGGTAAGCTGTGCACGTCAATCACCAGTGTGGTACAACTTCATTGTATACCATAACAAGCATGATTCCATGCTGATCATTTTCTATTCAGGAAAGTACACAACATTTAAAGATACATAGAATTCGGGATTTGCACGCCCGAAAATGGCAAAATGAATGAAATAAGCTCAAATTGTTCACAGTGTGAAGATTAGTATAAATAAACACCTGTCATAGAACCTTTGGGTAGAATATGTAGAGTCTAGTTTTGTTGAAAATCTGGACAGTTAAATTTCAAAATTTGCACAGTGATGATTACGTTCCGTTAGTTCCAAGATTGTTAGATCGGCAGCTAGCCGAAGGTCACGCAGAGCTCACTGCTTGACCACTGCACGATGTGAACGTACACATAAGGTCCGTGTTCTACAATTTGAGCAAAATTTAAACTTCACGGAAAGTAACAATTTTCTTTAGTAGTATTTCAATTTATATTAGATTGCGCTACGTACAGTTCGAAGATGTAGATTTGGTCCACAGCTCGTCACAATGCCATACGCTTTGCCCTAGAAGATCGGAAAATGTCTATATTTTCAACAGAGCGTTTATTTATTTTCCCACCCGAATATATTTTTCGAACGTCTACCTTCCTCGTACGGTTCAATACGACCAATGCGTGTGTGTGTTGGCTATGGAGAAAGCTTTGTGCGACGCAAACCGCTGAAAAGACCTTTTCCCCTTAAAAATTGACATAATTGGTCAAACTGATATTTACCTTCCGTATGGAAATAAAGAAAAAGTCACTGTCTTTCAGATCCATACAATTTTACGGACAGGCAGGAATGATTTGGTGTCATTTTTGTAGCATTTGTTCATGATTTTCGGCCTTCGGCGTAACTTTCATCCAACACCGTGAGATGCGCGTGACGTCACTACGTGTTGCGCAATCAATAGTGCAATCGGTATCGTCTGCTAAAGTGAGCTCGGTGTCGATTTTCTTTCCTCAACACCAACACCGAACTTGAAATCACCCACTGTAAGCGTAATCAAGGCCATCTAATATAACAGATATCAACTGGTAGGGGGTGTAATGTAACAATCTTTGGACCGTCAGTGAGTTATATTTTCCCTCGTGATCATATTTTCCCTCAGCGCTGCGCGCTTCGGAAAATATAATCCCTTGGGAAAATATAACTCCCTGACGGTCCAAAGAATGTTACATTACACCCTGTACCAGTCAATATCTGTATAATTACGTTTTTCTCGTAAAACAATAAGTTTATAACGTATGCATCTCAAACTTTCAACACACCATTTGTACTTTTATACTTTACTACTGTTTGGTAATCATAATAAAAGGAAGTGATAGACTTAAAAATCCTGAAATCTATCTTTAAAACTTGTTTTTTACATCACATCATATACATGTACTTCAAATTTAACCGTTTGACGTGAATGTTGCAATTTTGCACATTCATACAATTAAACTCAACAATCGTAATAGCTAGTTTTCTCTGTTACGTTTGTAGAGCTAAAAAAAATGGACAAAATGCTTAAGCAACATCTATAAAATAATTACCAGTATCAATGGTGCAATAAGGAAAGCAAAATTTAAAGAAAATATCAAAATAACAATCGTCATTATTATCCCCTCAGAATTATTCCAGCGTGTAAAGAGTTAATCTTTGTATTTTATGGCTTTATACCAAGAATAGATCTGAGATCTATTGAAATACTATGGCCACTAACATCACTGACCCATTTGACCTGTTCTGAGGTGTTCAACATAAAGCATCTTTTAACAATTTCTTCACTTAAACTGATTTTTCACTTCAGTCCCAAACTTTGTGAGTGGAGATTTATATGAATCTCTTCATCAATAATAACTCATCCCGGTAATTAAAATTATTCAGCCTATGAGCTCCTAATTTTGGCTGTGTAATGCAACACAACCCTATCACACTAGGTACGTCTACATTACAAAACTTCGCGAAGTTAAATTTCGCGAAGTTTTATGAAACTTCGAGAAAATTCATTCGTGCATCCACACTAGCCCAAAACTTCCCGATCTTTTCCGGGAGGACTAACTTCCCGAAAATTAAGTCGTTAATGCGCATGTGCGGTAAAAGGTAAATACTGCGGTCTTGATGTATAGAGCGCGCGAAAACAAGATTATGCAACCAGCTTGCTGGCGTTCAACTTCGCAATACATGATGGCACTGTCATTGAATTCAAATGTTGTTAATGGCTGGACATGACGCTTGATTTGGCAATAATTCACTGCAGACTTTAACTAAGAAGATCTGAACTTCGACAGCCAAGGCTTTTCTTATGATTATAATTATGTTCGCCGTCGAACAAAGGGAAATCGCTGCACTGAATATCCTCACGTGCACTGAGCTTAGTCCCCATATTGGGAAATGTTTTCCTGCAAATTCCAATTGAAATCACATTTGTTCACAAATTCAGACACATTCGCATGTACTGCACATACTAGGCAGAGCGACTACCGGCTTTCATGCGGCCCGCGTTTTGTACCGGAAATGGTCAATGGGATACTGGACCCCACGAAACTTCGCGAAGTTTGTGTCCACACTGCAAATGTCGCGCGACATTTCGTGGTGTCCGAGAAAAATCCTACCCCATGAGCAGGATTTTTCGCGGGAAGTTTCGCAGGTATAATTTCGCGAAGTTTGCATCTACACTGCAAATTATCGAGAAGTTAATTATCGGGAAGTTAAACTTCGCGAAGTTTCGGTAGGTGTAGACGCACCTACTATGTACACTGTAGTCACCCTGAGAGCTGTACTGCTGTGTTTTCTTCAATATTATTTTAACCCGTTAGAGACTAAGTACGAGATAACTCCTGTTGGGGTCTTTGGGAAATACACGCTATGTCAAAATCAAACCGTCTCTAACCGGTTAAAGAGCACAAGTAAAATACACACAACAAAAACATGGTGAAAACAGCAACTTGAAGTACCGGTATAAAGTAGTGCCCTGGGCAATTTCTTCAATGCGTGTACGTGTATTACATTTGTATTTTGTCATGGTATAACAACAAGAGTCAGAAATGTTGTATTAGCTGCAGTCACCAAGTCATTCATTCATTTCTGTAGGCAACTTGACCTCAATATGACCTTGTTCCTCGATTAACAGAAGGAAAGAATTTCTTTGTAACTTTGCTGGGCTTCAACGAAAGCGTGACTGGAGCTGTAGCCTGCGAGGATGCACGCATAGTAAGGAAGCTGAAATGATGATACAAATTTTGAAAATCTTTGAAAAATCCATAAAAATTCAGCAAATGATGGATTAGGGAAGATTGAGACCAACACTGTGGGCCAATATCTTGGAAGCACATTATACAGTGCTCCAAAAACTTAAATTTCTACTTGTACTTTAGAAACAGAATAAATTCAAACAGTCATTCGGTGTGTTTCTACAGAAAATCGTTAAACGGTATTACCCGCATAAGTATCCAGAATTCCGGAAAACTTTCCTGTAGAAACAGACGCGATGCGGTTTATTGATAAACCGTATCTGACCAAATACGGTTTCTCATAACCACCTTCCAGAGGTGGTTATTGCTGTGTTAATCCGTTTAACTTTTCTGCAGAAACACACAGCGAAAAGCGTATCGGGTCTGGCAGAAGTAGGGGTCACCGGTGCGTGTGAAAATACGTGCCTGTGACTGCATATTTCGGACCAGTTCATATACCACAATGCATTGCGAGGTCATAGGTTTGAATTTCCTGACATCTGATTGACAAGCGTTTATTTTGCGACGGGGGTCGGAGTTAATCGCGATTATTCGTTCTGTATGAAACAGGTTGGTTTAAAGGGCGATACGGTTTTTTTCGATCTTACCGGAAAAGATAAACCGTTTTCCACAATTTTTTCTGTAGAAACACGCTGCATTGCTTCATGTAATCATGTAGGGGTATATCTTGTCGATCCATAGAATACTGAATGGATTTTAATTTTAGAAAGAATCCACGGCAGACACTTTTAGTACCCTCATCTAATCAAACAACGTTCATGTCAAATGCCAATCCATGGAGGTTTACACAACGAACTTGATCAGGCTTACCCTTCATCAGTATGAGTGAATCTGATCAAAATCAAGTCTACTGGAAAACCCATTATCTGATGGCCGCTGACCGCAATGGCAGATGACATGATCTCTGGCAACTGTTTATGTTATCACATTTGAGCTGATAAGAATGTGAAACACTCAACATGCCTTAAGGGGGCTGACATGCCAGACATAACATTGGAGATGATGATCAACTCTGGTTCCCGATGATAACCAGGGTTTTATCCCCTGACCTTAGCAAGGGCTACTGGTCTAGTCTAACCACAGACCCCTCAAATAATAGATCAACCCCATTTTTGCAGTGCCACATGTAAAAAAAAAAACTTTGCTTCCTAGTCCTCCGCCTTCTCCTCTTCCTTCTCCTCCTCTTCCTCATGTCCTACACAATGCTCCTCCTCCTCATTCTTCTTCTTTGTTTCCTCCTTCTCCTCATTCTTCTTCTTTGTTTCCTCCTCCTCCATCTCTCCCTTTTCTAATTCTTCCTCTGCTCCTCCTCTCTTCTCCTTCTTCCTATTTTTCTTCTCATCCTCCCTCTCCTTCTCTTCCTATTCTTCTTTTTATCCTTTTTCTCCCATCCCTTTTCTTCTTCCTTTTGTTCTCCTCCTCCTTCTTTTCCTTCACCTTGTTCTTCAATCTTCTTCAATCTTCATCATCATCATCTTCTTCGTCACCTTTGTCCTACTTCTTCTTCACTCTTTATTCTTCTTTCTTAAAGATGTCCTACTTCTTCTTCACTCTTTATTCTTCTTTCTTAAAGACACTGTATAACAATGTTTGCAGTTTAAAAATCTGAGCTACATGATTCCCCATGCTACCAGTGTTTTTGATAAGGTCTAAAAACGAAGCACTGAAAAATTGCAGTTTAAAACAAACATTAAGTGCTTTAAAAAAAAGTGAAAATCATTGAGAGACCATTCCAGCTTCCCCCCATAGATTGCTGTGTTGCAGAATTTCCTATCGCCCGAAAATAAATTAATGTGCCATTTGTATTTGCACATATTTTACTAGTGACAGCATAACTGTCCAAACTTTTGTGTTCTAGGGTGTTTATTTGTCCATTCAAACACTGTCACATACGTCAGATAGCAAAGGTCGACAATTTTTTAAACGGGTCTTCCACAGTGTTATATAGCGTCTTTAATTCTCGAACCAGTTTCAAGTAGCTATGAAAAATATAGGCTTGATGGATGATCAGTTTATATCCTTCTAAAGATGAATACTGTTGCATTACTGATAAAGCCAAATTCCTCACCGCTCGTTTTCAGCCTCAGCCACACCTTGAACTTATAGAATCTCTGAGGTCTGTGAATCAGACTACACTTATCACTCATCCATGACTTCTTCCAACTCTGCTGCAATGACAGGCCTCTACTTGCTAAAATATTTATTTAATTCTAGGACTAATTGAGAGTTTGATTGCTTCCTCAATTGTATCCACATTGAACATGTCTATTTATGTTGGCTGAAATATGATTGATAAGGGGCAGAGTAGGTATTAGGCCCTATAGCAAATCACCGGTAATTGTTTTACTTAAAAACATCCCCAAACATTTCACTGATTGAATCAAAATAAACCACAGTCAGACAACCTCCCACCAAATTGTATCCTTCGCGGTCCAGATTCCTTCAAAGACGAGCTGTCTACGTTTGTTTTATTTTTGTTTTACCCATATATGCATGCATACTTTTTGATATCTTTCTGAAGATAAACAAAGATTCAAAGTTACTTGGGAAACAGGTCAGATGAAAAACATCCCTGGGCAAAGACTACACTATTCATAGCATACAACTACAATACAGCTCTTACAAATAAGTTGGCATGTTTTTGCGAGATATGGATAGTCACAACAGACACGTACTGATAAAATCACGATGAATCTCAAATGCAAATCCTGTTAATTTCCCAATGGAATTACGATAGGACCCGATATATTTCACAAAAGTTTTCTATCAGGATTCTGGATCCCGCATGCCAACTTATTTGTAAGCTGTAGTGTAGATGCAACTTGTCAACTACATGTATCATACAGTTCTTGAACAAACATTGGTTGATATCGCACACATTGATACTTTCTGACTCCAGCTCACACACACATTGAAACAGACTCCACTACATCCTGATGCACTAAACATTGATTTGAACTTGAAGCAATCATTTCCATTTTTATGTTTTCATATTTTAAGGGGAGTCTTCCCCATACTTTCCCCATACTTTCAACATATTTACATCAAATCGTGCAATCCACCACCATGATACAAGATTACAGGGAAATTTACGCCTGCCTTTCTATAAATATAATTTTTCACAAACTACTATCAAATATATTGGTGCAAAATATTGGAATATTACACATGTATAATTTGCCAATATGCATGTTTTAGTCTTTTTTACCTGTCCTGTTATTTGTTTGTTTTGTGATCTCTTGTTAAAATGATTACGTTTATTGATTTGTAAATATCAACATCAGTTGGGAGCAGCTCTGTATAGGCCACCAGCTTTTGCTGATCCCCCACTTTCTTGATTATAGTGATGTAGTGTTGTTTTTGTTATTTCGTATATTGTCATTTTGTGCATGGTGTATGTTAATTAGTTGGAATTTGTGTCTTCTGTATTTATTGTACAATTTCAAGGGCATGTCCCTTTTGTTTAGTATTTTTAAATTGAGAATGGTGGAAATAAACTTATCTTATCTTATGCAGGCCACAGCCAGTGCGATACCCTCTTATATCAGATGGAAAAATATATCAATGAATTACATACTCTCCCTTGTCATCAAACCAATTTCTAAACCCTTCTCCCATACCCCCCCCCCCTTTCAAAAAAAAAATTCAAGAAAGATACCTGAGAACATTTTTAGCTATAGCCTCTATGTGTTGTGTAATGCAGGAGTAATGATGAAAATGCCCAGAGGCACTAGTCAATTTCTTGGCGATCTATTGCCGCATCAATACAATTAGCAGTTAGAAGCCATCATGTGATACTGAACATACTATCACTCGTCGTAATGTAGCAGGTAAAAAGTGCACACACTCATACAAAGTTATTTATATCACAGCACAGGTACATGTACATGTATGTCTCATAAGAAAATACAGTCAAACCTGTCTCAGTGGCCACCTGTCTATAGCAGCCAACCTGCCTATAGTGGCCACTAAAAGGCCATTCCATAAAATATGTACGTCCGACCCCTATATGTGGGATCTTCCGGAAATGATTTCTTTGATTTCTTGTTCTTAAAGGGTTATAATGCTCTTAAATTATCATGGCTTGAGCAGTTTGTGGAAGTGAAGCATAAGAATGGAGAAAAATGGGGGGTCGGACATACAAAAGTTGATTATTTTATGGAATTGCCCTAAAATGATTATCCTTGAGACTAACCATGTAGGCCCCTATTAAAAAAACCAGTCTATAGCAGCCACCTAAGGGACACAAAATATGTGGCCTTTATAGACAGGTGGCTGCAATAGACAGGTTCTTTAACCCGTGTTTAATCTCTAAGGGAATCATTTTAGTAGCCACTTTGGGCAGGTTGGCTACTATAGAATAGAGAGGTGGCTGGTAAGACAGGTTTGACTGTATACAAAAACACAAATTATATTTAGAAATCTGATGGGTACTTTAAAAACATACCCATGAACACTTTCATATTGGCAGAAAAAAAAAATGTTATCTCAGAAGTAACACAATGAGTAGCAGTTTAACCAGTTGAAGATGGTTTGCATTTCCCCACAGACCCTGTGATGAGATACATGTATGTATCTTGTCTCTCGTCTTCAACGGGTTAAAAATGCATTTTGTGTGTGTGTGTGTGTGTGTGTGTTGAGAATCCACAAGCATGCAGTAATGTTCTGCCTTTGAATAAAGGCATGCGTGCGAGTGCACTATAAAGAAGTCAACGCATTGAATAGAATTTTACGGAGAATGAAAGATAAAGGAACCAAGGTCCGTCTGAGTGAGGTTTCTTTTCTTGATACCAAAGCATCATCAAATCCATTCTGAAGGAAATCCATCATCGTGAGTGATTGACAATACTATATTTCATGCCCACCTGCGTTCAGTGCAGACTTTGGACAGTCTCAACAGTACCACTTTGTAAAGGTGACTTGAGAAACATGAAGCCAAGAGAAGCACTTTGCACAGAGGCAGACAAAATGAAAACACTCCCCAATCGAAAGTATTAAAAGGCTTTTTTATAAACAATGTTTCCAGTTTAAAATATCTGAGGTATATGATCACCCATGCTACATCTATCTCTGGACTAAAAAAGAAGCCCTGAAAAAAAAAATCAATTCAGAAGTGTTTTTAAAAAAAGTGAGAATAATTTCCCCCATAGACTGCTGTCTTAAAAAAAATTGTCCCGAGGAAATTACTTAATGTGCACTGCCAACATATCTGTTGTTTTGTCAGTGACACCATAACTGTCTAAAGTTTGTGTTCTAGGTATTAATTTGTCCATTCAAACACTAGTTTAGGTTTGATGATTTGTTTTTAACAGGGCATCCACAATGTTAACCAATGCCATTTTATTTAAAGGGGGATAAATAAACCTGATGTAGTGAGGAACAAATGGTATAAGTAGGCTCACTTAACCTTAGTGCATTACCACTAAATTCTTGTTTGGGAAATGGTTGTTCCTAGTACAAAATACACAAACACAACCAAATTGGGATAAAATATCAGCGTGTTCCTATTGAAGCTTGTTTTCCGGAATGAACCGGCTAATGGACTAGGAGAGCCCAATAGAACCAGACCTTCTCCGCCATTAGCGGAGAAGGTCGCTAGTCGCTAATTATCCTTCTTTTTGTAGGATAATAGCAGAGAGCTATATCGTAAGATACCGTAAGACGTCAATAGAAACAGCCCGTTGCAGTATTAGCCGGTTAGAAAATGGAAATCAACAAAACCATGTGATCGGAATAAGTGACCCCTGGCTGCAGCGCATGTGTGTTTGATTGAGCATAAATTTGACCTCGGTCATCCCAAAATACCTTGCAGCAACCCAGGTCAACGGACTCTTCGGGCCTGTTCAAGCGCTCTCCTAAAGCGAACCGTACCATACCGAACCGTACCAGAGGAGGCGCCTGAACACCCCTAAAGCGAACCGTACCGTACCGCTCCAGAAGCGTGCCACGGAGGACCACCTCCCGACGTGGTCTGAGCGTGCCAAGGCGAACCGTACCGGACCGGATTAAGCACCTGAACGCATTCTGCAATATTTTAACGTGTGAATCCCTCAGATTAGAGTGTAAAGCGTACCTAAATTGGCACCTCAGAGGCACGCTTCCCACATGTTTGCCTGAACACTCGCAAGTGAACCACTCTGGCATGGTTCGCATTGGGTTGGCACAGTACAGTACGGTACGGTTCACTTCCAAAAGCGCTTGAACAGACCCTTAGCTGGTAATTGTACGATCCTGGCACGATCGATTAAACTTTGCGGAAAATGCAATCCAATAGAAACGCACCGTTCATCGCTATTAGCCGGTTAAATTTTAACTGGATAAATACGGTATGCTCAATAGAAACATGCTGTATACATGTATGTACCCCTACTCTGAATGAGGTTGAAATTATGTGCACTTGATATTGACCCATCACTTCAAAAGGAGCCATTAGCTATTACATCTTTCAGTAATTACCAGATTTTTTTTCTCTATTTCCCAAGCTTTATACATGTAGATCTATATTTATACATTGCAAGCAGTGTGTATTAGTGCTGAGGATAA
Source organism: Eucidaris tribuloides (assembly GCA_001188425.1). Taxonomy (NCBI): domain Eukaryota; kingdom Metazoa; phylum Echinodermata; class Echinoidea; order Cidaroida; family Cidaridae; genus Eucidaris; species Eucidaris tribuloides. Next base: position 56,307 of record JZLH01S0317088.1, read on the forward strand.
TGATCAGTTTTTCTGCCTTGTTCTTTCTGGAAAATACATGTTATGCTCCAGACATAGCTGTCTCCATGTAAAGATTGTACAATGAAACTGTATATTCCAAAAACTCTAGATACAGTACTTTGCATATTTTTGGTATATGTATCAATTTCAAAATTTATATCCCCATTACAGCTGATATGACAACAAAATAGATTTCCAAGAAAACAGCATTCCCTCTGCGCTATTAATTGCCATTGATTTACACAGTATCTCCCATGCCGACTACATGTAATTTATAAACCATTATGGGCATGTCTTGGTTTTATCTCTACCCTTAAAATTACAAATTATGCATCAATGTACTATACATACATGTATAGGACAAATAATAATGTATGGCCCAATATTCTTATTCATTTTAGATTTTATTCCAACACCCTTACCCTATTAGCTGCAGACACCATGGCTCTCTCTTGCATTAACTTAACTAATCAAAAAAATTCATGACCAATTTAATCTGTCTCAAAAATTCCCTGAAATGAGCAGAATAATTAACATAACATTTCTACATAAATGGCGTAATTGTTGAATGTTTATTTTTCGCCACTTCCACATAAGCCGGAGACAGAAATATCATTTCTACCTCGTCTCGCCAAAACTCTCTTCTCAGTCGTGCTTTATCCGTCCTAACTCGAGAGTAATGTTTTTCACCCTCCAGCATATTGGCAATATGAATTGAGTGGATATGGAACGTGAATAAACTAATCGATGACCTTGTCTCCGTACCACTGGGTTGACTGGCTGGGAGGGTACACTTCAAAAAAGAATGTTGTTGTACCGTAATTGGCAGGCTGAACGTGAAGTAGCTCTTCCAAATCTCATTAAATTTTCTCCCTTTCTTGGGTGCAGGCGTGTGAGAGCGGAATACACTCATTCTCACAGTACACTGGAGCCAGAGAAAAGTTGATTTTCTAGTATATTGAATCTAATCAGTATCTGACTACAACATATATTTCGCAATTTTGCTTCAAGATAGCAAATTCACTGGAGTTTATTTTCACGATTTTATCGCATTTGCATTCACTAAGTATCAAGATTCAAAACTTGCACTTAAAACCAGCACGAAATATTCAGCATACATGTATGTAGGCCTACAGTAATCAAATTTCTGAACCCAAATGATGTTCATCTTTATGATGAAATAATACATGAATGACTATCCAAATAATGCTTCTACTGCGTACATTTTTTTAAAGAAACTTTGAAAGCTTTCAATCAAATGAACATTCATCATTTATGTCTCAGATTTGCATTGTTCCAAATAAAACAGAATGTACAAAACAAAGCAAAGCCAGTGAATTGAGCAGTAACTTTTGAACAAATGAACAAGCAGAAATGTAGAGATTCAGGCATACACTTACCCACACCCCAATCTACTGTACGTGTCGTCTGAATGAACAGTGAATCTGATAAAGAAGTAACATCTGCTTTTACAAGAATTATCCACCAAGCACCAGTTACATTTCTGTGTTATTATTCCACATGATTTGCATGCTAATTTGTAACCACAAAGTTCCACACCAGACAAGTTGACAACTACACGAGAATGGCGTTATGCAGAGAATGCGTAAATCAAAACCTCTTCCCGTCTATTTTGCAAGGTGAACTTGTAACTGTCCCCCATGACCTGTTTTGGGAAATATCCCTCCTCTAGGCTTACACATCTACCCGACCGCAAACACAAAAAGAGAACCTTTTCACACAAAAAGTTTGGTTTTGGATAATGAGACAAGTTTCATTGTCAGTAAACTGGTGAATTTGTGAAAGCACTCGGGTGTGCTTCCTATGTACTGTGTTAGGCCAATAATTGACTACCAGTAATAAATACTTGTCGCTTTATTAGAATCAACTGACTGCCAGTTGTTATTAGAGTCGGTATAATGAATGTTGCCTCCCCGACGCACCTGGCAACTTTGCTTTGGTGAAGGTAAGGTTGGGGAATTGGGATACATAATGTACAGGATGCCACTTTTGTCTACCATTTTAAAACTAGCGGTTGAAGTTGGAGGTCAAGTTACAACAGATACATGTATAATGAAATGATCAAATACCCTAAAATGGAAAAAATATAACTGAATACAAAACACAATCACAAATTTACAATCACATGACTTCAAATGCTGCCAGGGTAAGGGAAGATGTCTTTTACGATTCTCCATAGTAGTAGTAATCCAGGTTTTAAATCCGGTTTAGTCCCAGACTACGACTACGGGGGTGGCCTGATTTACCTCGCACTCATAGAAATTGCCATTACCCCCTCCCTCCACTTTACCCTATTCGGTGCATTCTCCTCCCTCAGTCTAACCCTGCTACTCTCCTCCATCACTTGCTTCTTCCATGTCTTCTTCCATTGCCCCTTCCTCTCTGACAACCACCTCAAACTCAAGCACCCATCTCAAAACATGATCAACATCCCTCCTCAACACATGTCCATACCAACGTATTCCATTCGCCTTCGCCATCTGATGTAGAACTTCAAATAGTACTGATTGAGTGATTATGGACATCATAATGTTCTGCCAATTCTAAAAAAAATATTTGCAATGTTTGAGGTACTACATGTAAGTAGGTACAGCCCTGACTGTTTCCATATTACAAATGTTGCATGCTTCAGCTTCTCATTGAAACCATGCAAATGGGAAACTCTGATAAACAATTTCCATTATCAACCATCCTGCCAGGGTACCTTTAATCCACGCAAGCTGATTCTATCAAAGGTTAATTATCAGATTGCCTGATTGATTTACTGCCTGATTAAGACCTTATAAATGTTACATGTTTGGACTAATTAAGAAATTAAAACATCATCTGTTCACGGACATGTTCGCCATACCAAGGGGATGTCAGGCATGTGCATTCATCCAAACTGGAAAAGACAGTCAGCATCCAGCTATAGTCTAGATGCAATCAGAGATATAATCTTAATGTGACATACGATAGGTGATGATTGCGAATGCACAAACATGAAGTCTATGAAATGTCACGAGTCGAATGACTTCATTTGTGTCAAGCTGTATCATTTCTCTCCGCCTCCTTTTATCAGCCGATGAAATCTAGCCCGACCGGCTACGTGCGAGATCAAATGATGTTCTAAAAATATGCCAATTAACGGAAATATGATAGTTTGGTGTATTCATTCCTTTTCTTGTTTCAGTACAAGTAAACACAGCTTGTAATGCTTATTCATTCATTCATTTATTGATAAATTTATATATTTATTGATTTATACTTATTCATTCATTCATTTATTGATAAATTTATATATTTATTGATTTATATAATTACTTATTTATCCATTTATTTTTATCATCAAATTATCTATTTCTGTACTTATTTATTTATTTATTTATTTATTTATTTATTTATTTATTTATTTATTTAATTATCTATTTATTTATTCACTTTTTTATTTATTTTATTTATTTTATGTATTCATTCATAAATTTAGTTATTTAGTTAATTTTTATCATTTATTTTTCAGAAAATTTATAAGTTCAGTTCTGTTCATAATAGTTCAAAATATATTGTAACAAAATTGTGTGAGTGCATGGCCTGTGATGCAAGGCACAATGGAACACAGAGCTTACATACAATGTAAATATACAGTAGCCACAAAAGTTTTGCAGGAATAACCTACAAGGAAAATAGATCCAATGATATTGTGACTTTTCTTGCTACAATCCACGATCACCTTGTGATTATATGTAAAGCACTGATAGCTGGGAAAGGGCAGGGATGAACATGAATTTGTTGAATTGTCTGTGCAATAAAATTTACACGAAACTTATAACAAATGGGAATTAACTTGAAGTGTACAAAACTATGGTGGGAAATATTATCTGATACGCAACCAGTACAGCAGATTACAGACCCAACAAATTTGATGTACCCCACACAGTTATATGCAATATGGCAAAATTAACCAGTATTATGCCAGAAAAAAATTCACAGATCTCAGGTGCACAACAGTCCAGTAGGTAATTATTGACATACATAATGCAACAAATGCTTAATTAATGACAAGTAATGGATTATACCAGCTGTTGCATAGCAGCTTGTTTACACACACACACACTAATCATCTCGGAATGGGTTTGAACCTTCACTAGTGTGGTTACACCGACGTCACACGAGCCGTCTCGTGTTCAGTAGAGCTGCGGGTTACCATTGGCAACGATTTAACCACGCCCCTTCGGTGGTCAAATGTCTATCTGTACTTCCGGCCGACTCGGTTCGTGTGTATACTAATGTAAGTAACTTCCTGTGCTGGATCGGTTTCGGAACGCTTGTGTGGTTACACCGCGTTCGAAACGGTCTGAGAAGCTTTTCAGAATGCTTTTGGACCACTTTTGGGTCGATTGTTGTGGTTACACCACGAGTGAAGGGTTCTGAGACCGTTCTCAGAACGGTTTTGACTTTCGGTGTAACCGGCGTCTTGTTGTGTTTACACTGCGAGAGAATCATTCTCTAAATGTTTCTGACTTGTGATGTAACCAGGGTTTACAAGTCTTACCATCAATGATAACTGTTTACAAATTCATGGTATGATGCAAAGAATAATTCTTTTGTAATAAGTGTTAAAGCCGAAGTTTAGTTTTGGGAATTTTTTGTTATTAGAAAGCTTTATGCCCCAAAGTCATAACCCTGCAATAATAGATTCTGAATGTCTCTATTTTTTTTTATTTATACATGTACATGTATATACA
>JZLH01S0317088.1:68196-91955 GCA_001188425.1 Eucidaris tribuloides
GCCCTTTCAATCAACATTGAAAATTCGATCATTTATCGTCTCAGATTTGCATTGTTCCAAATAAAACAGAAATGTACCAAAACCAAAGCAAAGCAGTGAATTGAGTCAGTAACTTTTTGAACAATCGAATCAAGCAGAATGTGGAGATTCAGGCATACATTACCCACACCCCAATTACTGTATGTGTCTCTGAATGAACAGTCGAATCTGATTAAAGAATAACATCTGCTTTTTCACAGATTAATCCACCGAAGCCCACCAGCCTTACATTTCTGCTGTTATTATTACCACAATGATTTGCCATAGCCTATTTGTACCACAAAGTCCACCCAGACAAGTGCACAATCTACACAGAATGGCGGTTAGGCAGAGAGAATGCGTAAATCAAAACCTCTTCCGTATCTATTGCCAAGGTGAACTTGTAAACGTCCCCATGACCTGTTTTGTGGAAATATCCCATCCTCTAGGCTTACACATCTACCGACCGCCAAACACAAAAGAGAACCTTTTCACACAAAAGTTTGCGTTTTGCTCGATACTGAGACAAGTTTCATTGTCGCAGTAAACTGCGTGAATTTGTGAAAGCACTCGGGTCTGTGCTCCTTATTGCTACTGCTGTTAGGCCAATAATTGACTACCAGTAATAAATATCTTGTCGTTATTAGATCACTGACTGCCAAGTTGTTATTAGAGTGGGTATAATGATGTTGCCTCCCGACAGCCACCTGGCAACTTTGCTCTTGGTGAAGCGTAAAGGGGGGGGGGCGCTTGGGGAATTGGCGATACATAATGCGCCGTACAGGATGCCCTTTTGTTACCAATATTAAAACTTAGCGGTTGAAGTTGGAGGTCAAGCTTACACGATTAATGGTATAATGACATGATCAAATACCCTAAAATGAAAAAAATATAAACTGAATACAAACACAATCACAATTTACATCACATGACTTCAAATGCTGCCAGGGTAAGGGAAGATGTCTTTTACATTCTCCATTAGTAGTGTAGTAATCCAGGTTTTTAAATCCGGTTTAGTCCCAGACTTACGACACGGGGTGGCCTGATTTACCTCGCTCTTTCTTAATAGAAATTGCATTACCCCTTCCCTCCACTTACCCTATTCGGTGCATTCTCCTCCCTCAGTCTAACCCTGCTACTCTCCTCCATACTTGCTTCTTCCATGGTTTCTTCATGCCCCCTTCCCTCTGACAACCACGTTCAAACTACAAGCACCATTCAAACTGATCAACATCCCTCCTCAACACATGTCCATACAACGTATCCATTCGCCTTTCGCTCATACATGATGCTAGAACTTCAATGTAAGTGATTGAGTGATTATTTGCGAAACTATAATGTTCTGCAATTCTAACAAAAAATATTTGCAATGTTTGACGGTATACATTAAGTAGGTACAGCCCTGACTGCTTTCCATATTACAAATGTTTTGCATGCTTCAGCCCTTCTCCTTGAATCCATGCAAATGGCGAAACTCTGATAAAACAATTTCCATTATCAACCATCTGCCAGAGGTACCTTATATCCACGCAAGCTGATTTCTATCAAGGTTAATTATCAGATTGCCTGATGATTTACTGCCTGATTTAGACCTCATTATAAATGTTTACATGTTTGGACTAATTAAGAATTAAAAAAAAAAAAATAACATCATCTGTTCTACGGACTGTTCAGCCATACCAAGGCGGATGTCAGCGCATGTGCCCATTCATCCAAACTGGAAAGCAGTCAGCCCATCCAGATATAGTCTAGATGCCATCGAGATCTAATTTAATGTGACAATCACGATAGGTGATGATGCGATATGCGAACAAACATGAAGTCTATGAAATGTCACGAGACGAATGACTTTCATTTATGCTCAAGCTGCTAATCAATTTCTCTCCGCCTCCTTTTATCAGCCGATTGAAATCTAGCCCGACCGGCCCTAGTTGCGAGATCAAATGATGCTTCTAAAAAATAATGCCAATTAACCGGAAATATGATAGTTTGGTGCTATTCATTCCTTTTCTTGTTTCAGTACAAGCTTAAACACAGCTTGTATGCTTATTCATTCATTCATTTATTGATAAATTAATTATTTACTTGCATTTATATAATTACTTATTTATCATTTATTTAATTATCATTCAAATTATCTTTATGCCACTATTTATTTATTTTATTTATTATTTATTTAATGTATCTATTTATTATTCACTTTTTATTTATTTTATTTAATTTTATGCTATTCACTCATAATTGTTATTTAGTTAATTTTTATCATTTATTTTTCAGAAGTTTAATAGTTCAGTCTGCTAGTGCTCATAATGCTTCAAAATATATTGCCCTACAAAATTGTCTCGCTGAGTGCCATGGCTGTGATGACAGGCACAATGGAACACGAGCTATACATACAATGTAACTATACAGTACGCTAACCAAAAGCTTTTGCAAGAATTAACCTACAAGCAAATATAAATCCAATGATATTGCATGAACTTTCTTACTACAATCCACGATCACCTATGGATTATATGTAAACATCAATGATAGCTGGGAAAGGGCAGGATGAACATGATTTGTTGAATTGTCTCTTGTACATAACATTTACACGAAACTGAAAAACAAATGGGATTAACATTGAAATGCTCAACAATGGATGGGAAATATTATCTGATCATGGACAGCAACCGATACAGCAGATTAACGACCCAACAAATTGGATGTACCCCACACATTTATAGCCAATATGGCAAATTAACCAGTATTGTATGCAGAAAAAATTCACAGATCTTCAGTGCTGCCAACCAGTACCGGAGGTAATTATTGAACACATAGCATAATGCAACAAATGCCCCTTTAATTAATGCAAGTAATGGATATTATACCAGCTGTTGCATAGCAGCCTTGAGCTTACACATACACACACACTATCATCTCGGAAATGGGTTTTCCGACCTCTCACTAGTGTGGTTCACCGCTCGTCACCGAGCACGTCTATGTTCATAGAGCTCGGGTTACCATTGCTGCAAGATTGAACACGCCCCTTCGGTAGCGTCAAATAGTCTTCTGCCCTATTCCGGGCGACGCGTTCGCATGGTATACTACGTAAGTAAACTTCCTGTTGCCTGGATTGGGTATTCGGACGCTTGCTGTGGTTTACACTGCGTTCGCAAACTGTTAGAACGAGTTCAGACCACCTCAGCAGAGGTGGTCAACAAAAATGCTTTTCGAGATGTCTTTTGGACACGTATTGCGATCGTTGTTGTGGTTACACCGCAGTGACCGGTCATGAGACCGCTTCTCAGAACGCTTTGCCGACCTTTCGGTGGTAACCGTAGGTTTGTGGTGCTTTACACTGCGATAGAACCGATTCTTAAAAGCTTCTGATTGGACTGTAACCGGGTCTACAGTTTACATCAATTGAAACTGCTTTTTACAATTCATGGATATGATGCCCAAAGATAATTCTTTTGCTAATCAGAGTTAAGATATCGTTGATAATATATCGTAGGAAGCATTCCCTTTCTGCCATATTCATCACCCAGAAGCCGTGCCGTCACTATTCCACCACTAGTCTGATAAGTGCGATGTATTTGCCGTTCAAATATCAAATATGAACCAAGCCACTTATTTTCAATGCGTGTGTCAATTATTATGGTAATGTCTCATTAAATATCAAAGAGCGCCGCTGACAGTTGTACCGTCTGTGCTAAATTTATGGTAGCAGTAACTGTTTCATTAAGCTAACGATCAGGCTTAGCCCAGCGTCAAACACTGTAAATTCCCCATGCTGAAAGGAACGTTGACATGCTCCATTTTATTTGTGGGGGGGGGAGCGTTTGGCAGTGAAATGAATGCATGATGCAATAATGATCTTCCATGATCAACAATATCACAGGCAACAATGATTATGTCAGAATTTACGTTTATTTTTTCATTTTTACTATATGAATTTTACTGGTTTTCAAACGAAGTCTTTTCTACAATGACATTTTTACTGATGATAATTCTAAGCTACTTTTCTCTTTTGGTAAATCTTTCAAGACCTACACAATCATAGTTTATTTGTGTTGTAAAGATAAAACAATGGCAATTTTTTTTTACCTATTATTGACATTGCAAATTATGTCATTATTGTGCTTTTTTCTGTTTTTTCCCAGATAAGGGCCTACAAGCTCTGTGTCGGCCTATTGACCACATTTAATTTTCTTATTTGTATTATTCTACTGTTACATGTGTCATGTACATCATCCTTCAAACTACGCTGTAACAGTACTGAAGCCAATAACCCCTTTAAAAAATATATCACATGCGTTAGTTATAAGAATCTATGGTATTTATTTTTCTAGTTGATCATTGTATTGATATATCCTATTTTTTGAAAGTAAAGATACTTTGTTACGCTGGTGGACACTGGGACAGCCCAACCTTTCACTTCAATTGCGACAATAAATTTTATAGAAATAATTACGATGTAAACATGTTCCAAATCCTAGAACACCACAGTGCTGCTTGAAGGTGATTGACAGACCTGAAAACAAGAAAACAAATCAGAACTGCCCTGCAGAGAGCCCTCCCACAGAAAACCAGGCATATATATTACAAATACTGTCTTTTTCATTTTGGGTGGTTTATGCTGAGAAGCTGGCCGCATTCTACCATGAATGCTAAATGAATCACACAACATGGCTGCTACCAAATCCATGTCATTAAAGGAAAACTAAGAAATTTAGCAAGTGATCTATTTTTCCATCTAAATGTTTATAAATGTCTGTTGTTGCCATGCGAGAAAATTAATGCCTGGCCGTAGATGAATGATGAGTCTGCTAGTCGTATTTAATCCGAACAGCCACACACTGCTAATAGGCTAATGAGGTCAATTATTTTCGTTTCAAGAGATGCGAAATACTAATCACTCTTGGCCACACAAACATTAAGCAGGAATGAGGCCGTAATGAAAAGGCGCGTATGAGAGATGTTATGGCTGTAGAGCAATTTCAAAGCAAACAAGTTAGCTCTCTGCGCTACATTATGATATAGCCAAAATAATGAAATAATTGTTGCCATCGGTATGTGAAGCTGTCTTTCACAGGCATCTGAATTCAAACTGGCAAGACCAAAAGACCTGCAAGGGAACAAGAAAAGCCCGTCTTATAGCAGGTGAGTCTTCAAGCTACAGGTTCCCATATGCACATTTCACTGAAAAAGCACTTTTTCAAGGGAAACAAAAGCTAGTGGTCTTTATAGAAAAGGCTGCGTCTTTCTATACCAAGTGCGTCCCTAGAGCAGGTTGCGTACTATAGGATCGTTCTGCATACTTCTGAAATTGGACATCTTTGGTCCTTGGTTGGAAGTGATAAAGATAGTTTTCAATTTGACTGTGCAAGGGGATTTTAAATACATCCTCTTATTCATTTTTGTAACAAATGATATTCATGACCATCATGTACTAAAATCATTAATGAAACAGTAACCACATAGTATCACCACATAATCCTTATCCTGTAATAAAATTTGTGAGCTATTCAATTGGCTGGTTTAAAACAACTTTCAGCTGAGGGATATTTTCAATACAGTATATTTAATATGTTTTATTATTCTTTATTATTTTATTAATTATGTATTCATTTATTAAAATCAACTACTTTACATGTACAGTGAAACCTGTCTATAGTGGCCACCCAAGGGAAACAAAAGTTGTGGCCTTTGTAGACAGGTGGCTGCTATAGACAGGTTCTTACACACATGATTTGTCTCCAGGGGAATCATTTTAGTGGCCACTATAGACAGGTTGGCTGCTATAGAGAGGTGGCCGCTAAGACAGGTTTGACTGTATATGATGAGTTAAGTACATGTATTGAAGGTGTACAGCCTGTCATAGTCACAGTACTCACTTGTATTTGGATTCTACTCCTGCTTGGTGATGCTCATGTGCTCATCTCAAATTAGGTCAGTCACTGGAATCTAATTTCAACAACAAAAATAAAACAAATACATATTCCATTATTTTACTGCATATTAGTCAGTTAATTGTTTTGGTAACAAAGAGAAGATGATAAGATATTATGGTCACACAATAACTTCACACAGGCCTGCAGTACATGTACAATTTGTCCTTAAACACAACAGATACAATGCAACCTATTCTATACACAACCCCGCACACAGCAGATATTTTTGTGATTTTGCTTTAATATTGGTAGTTTGCAAGAGCTAATTTCTGCATTTTTTCTTGTGTTTTCAATCTCTTTATACAGGCACATCAAACAGTGTCATACATTTTTTTTTCTTTCAAAATTTGCAAAACTTAACCCACTGCAAATACAGGCGACTCCCGTTATAACAAAGTCCTCCGGACCGGCAGTTTTCTTTCGTTGTATCGAAATTTCGTTATAACCAAACAGGGAAAGTATATAAAGATATATACATGTAGGAATTTTGGGACATGAACTTCTACTTTGTTGTAACAGGAATTTCATTATAACCGTGTTCATTGTAACAGGAGTGCATTGTACAATATACTGCACACTTTACACACACAAGATCTACATGTACAGTAGGTATACCTTAATAGTAAAACCAAAAAACTTACCATCACACGTACGTGTGTAAATTGTATAAGTTAAGTAAGTTGTGTAATAAAATTAAACTACCTTCATTACTACATGCAGTCTGCACAGTACTTATGATTAACCAATATTCATTGGCCTCATAAATTGTACCTACCTTAATATCTGTTGAGAATACAAAGAAGAACAATGGTAGTGGCACATCAATTTTTAACAAATGAGAAAATAGAGAAAAACTCTCACTGAATTCCACTGGAATGAGTCAACATGTCACTACAAGAACAGATAACTCCTTCAATAACCCACATCTCACACGGGAAACGACAATTGTTCCGCATGACATGGAGTAAACTCTCCGCGATCAATAGAATCGCTCAATCGTTACATGGATTTCGTTCTTGAGCCCGCGCTGAATACCCGACTCATCACAGCTAATACATCAACCACAACAAAAGGCCAGAAAGCATCTCTGCTCCTTGTATTACGTAATAATCACCCACATGCTCTCCGAAGCACAGACTTTGACAGAGCAATAATTGTTCGCAGATCGGATGCGAACCTTCATCTGAGTAAAAGACAAGAGACCGCTGATACTAGCATAAGTCTTATTGTGTTTTTGATCACCTTAAAGGATTAGATGGGCTGAAGAAAGTGTTAACCAAAAAGTTAATCAGTCAAGGAGACCACCGCCAATGTACAGTATTGATTACTGCTTTTTGTACAATTACAAAAACTTGTAGTACATCACAATGAAAGAAAGACCATGTGCATGTAAGCGCTTGTAATTCACAAGTCAAGATATAGAAGGGCAAGGTATTACTCATTAGAATTCTTTGAAACTGACCAATGAAAGACATGACATTACAAGTCAATTTCAGTGGAGTGGTTTTAAAAATGGTGTTATTTCTTTCTGTTGTTGTTGTTGTTGTTGTTCTTGCTTTGCTCCTTTTTCTTTTCTTTCAGCCATGCACCTATTTTTTACAAAAAATCCTTAAATCCAGTTTATCTGTAGGACGGCAAAACTAAATCTTTACCCTGTCCATAAAGAGTAGGCCTATAAATGATAAGAATTCTTCTAAGCAGGATTAATTTTTTTTATTGGTTTGATTTAAAGAAAATGCATACATCTAATGTGAAATATCTGATCTTTTACCAACAGGTGGTCATTTTAGACAACTAGTCATTAGAAATAATGTTTCCTTCCTTTTATAAAGAAAATTTTGTATGACTTGCATCTATGTACATGTATCAAGTAAGTATTTTCTGTATAATGTACATTCAGTGTAATGTCTATATTTATTATTTTGCTTGATGTTCCTGTTCTGAATGAAGCCAAAAAAAATTTAAAGGTAAATGACATGACTGGAGGTAGTCCAAGAACTCAACTTAGGGTAAAAGTATTCTAGAATCAAGTAAACTATGATTCTACTGCGAAGATTTTGGAGTGAAAGTTGACTCATTTTAAAAGTTCTACCATCAGAATGCCATGTGACAAATTTGTTGTGTAGCTTTCTTTCATGGGATTTATTTCTCTTGGGGCTCAAAAGAAATTCAATCTTGGTACATTCATGTTTGATTCAAGACAAATCCTTTCAGTCACGAGATACACTCCAGCTGGTGTATAGACTGGTATAAGATTTTTCAGCCAGATTGGTTCTAGAAGCATTTTTTGTTTCTACATATCATTTCACTGTCGTTTAATGGCTGCTGTCTTAGGAAACTGTGAAGTGACTGGGGCAGCATTTCATCAGGACAATAAGTGGTTTGCTGAGCAATGTACATGTAGCCTATGTGGTTAGAGGCTCTTGTCGTACCCACACTACATATGGGTCAATAGAATTTGCCAATTTTAACAGTGCTCCGTATACACTTTGATTCATTTATTTTCTTAACATTTGAAAAACTGGATTTTTGCCTTCAGCAAAAAGCTGTCCATCAACAAGTAATGTGTACATTGACACAATGATACTGTTATCTTAACATTTCTACCGTTCTAACTAACTCGTGCTATACATGTACTCGAACTGGAGGTTGTAAAAAAACAGAAATCTATGGCTCTTGAAAGCACAATACTGTACTCACAAGCACTGAAGCACAAATCAAGAATTCACAGCTTCAAGCATGGATGGTGCAGATGGAGAATCACGGGGAGACTGCCCCCACCCTATGTACCCTACCCTTCCCCAAACCTTCCCCCACCCCTACCCCTCTCCATACCCTCTACCACCCCCACAGCCCAAACTTGGTTGGCAGGCCACTTTTAATGATCAGATCTATATACCTTGTTTTTATTTCCAAGGTGCTAGAGAATTTATCATGCCCTGTAGCACTGTACGAGTGCCCCATTCTCCTTTGACACTGATGAAGTTAATGATTTTATTCTCAGATTTCTAGTATGGACAACCCCGTTTTACAAAATCCTGGATCCACCCCAATGGCCAGTTTTGTGATATGATTCCTGTGATGCGAAAGCAAAGGAAACTCATGCGTTCAAGCAGGTGCAAGAAGACGGTTCCTCACTCGGGCAGAAAAACCAATCTATTTTGATTTCGTTTGCGGTTGACAATCACATCAAGAAGACTTCAAAATAACAAACAGTACAATTTTTATCTCAGAAAAATGAACTTACATGCCTGTCCTAATTACAAAAATTAAAAAGAAACTAACTATATACTAACTCCTAATCAGGCTGCGGCTTTTTTGGCTTATGCTATATCGGGGGGGGGGGGGGTGGGGGGGGGGGGCTGATTCCGCCCACCCCCCGGAAGAATCTCGCAGTGCGACAGACGCAATCGCGCCGAAAATCGGCACGTACGTCACCCATCACGTAATCTACAAGACTGTATAGTTAATTACCCGGAATTAATTCATATTAATTATGTTAATTTATTCGTAAAATCATAATTAAGCTGTAAATCACTAATTAAAGCTCCCACATGCTAACTTTTGGGTCTAGACACTCTTTTTAGTGTTCTTAGCAAGTGTACTTGAAAAAAATCCAGAATCAAAATTGATTTCCTATGTATTTTATTGTTTTTTTAATTACGTATGTATTTCCTTGTTTTTTCGACTTTTGTTTTCTATTGTATTTTTGATGAAATTTGTCGGGGACACTTTTGCGATCATAAACAGCACAAAATTAATTAATTTCAACCAGTAAAAGTAAAAATAATCAAACATTATGAATTTTGGCTGAAAACACAATTTGTATTGAAATTGTAAACAAAATCATGTTTTTGACGGATTTTGGGGGTGACATGCAAGTACAAAATGTTACGTAACTTCGGAACCGCGTACCCGGACGTAGCAAATTTGGCCTCAAAAGATGCACGAGATTTGAGAGAAAAAAGTCATGAAACGTTGTGGCAACTGCTTTGCACGTTGCAGACATATTGTGCGAAACATCTAGGGGGGCGGATTCCGCCCTCCCCCCAGCCTTTTTAGGGTTAAGACTGTGAGGTACAAAATACTGTAAGGTGTTTCAACAATAGACGAAAGAAGATCCCCCTCACCTTCCCCACCCTAACTTCACTGGAAACCAGACAGAGATCCCCCAAAATATAGTTTGCTGACACAAGCAACAATTAAACAAAATGGCACACTTCCACCTTGCTATATTTCTTAACCTCAACAGCTGCAAGAGATCTGTAAGTCAGTGGTAAATCAACCCATGAGATGCACCAAAAATAATTTTAGAAATAAACAGCCTACGGACTTGAAATCCACACCCAGGGAAGCATAATTTGTCTTTATGACATAAACCACAGTATTGCTTTCTGAAAAACAAGTTTCTCAAGTTTTATTGGATGATTAAATCTACTTTCGTCTGCACAAGATCATGCCAAGGCTCATATCAAATTTACCGGCAAGTTCAAAGGTCATGAATCACACTGTTGGTGACTTCTCCAAAGTGACTGTTTTTCAAGAACATAGATGTCATCAACACTGGAACATTTCTGATTGATCAAATGATCTTCAATGTGGGATTGTTCTGTCATGACTCACTGGGGGAGGGGAGGGGGGAGACAGAGGTCACACTAGGTCATTTAAACAAGACTCCATTTGTCAGTTGGGGCTTACAATGTCTTGTAGAAAACACCTGTTACATACCTACAGTATAACAACCTCCCAGCATGAAAAATCTCACTGATAAAAATCTTATTCTTGATGTAAATGAAGGTAAAAATCTTACTTTGTCAAAATCACATACAGCACTGCACATTCTTCAAAAAACCTGATTTTTTTATCAGAAATAATATTCTGTGGATTTGAATGATGAAAAATCTTACTAAATCTGATAAAATCTTACTGGTTGGCAGGTATACTGTTACACACATCTGAGGCTTACATGTACCTGTCTTTCCTCTCTTCTTTGTTCACAAGCAATAAAGTCAGTGATAGGATCAGAAAAGTGTACATTTTGTTTTCAATTTAATTACAGTATTGAATTGAGATGTGCAGACAGTGCAAGATGATAAAATATCTGGGCAATGGGAAAGTAATAAGTGGTAAGAAAAGGACAAAGGTAGAGGTAGCTCAAAGGGCTAGGGATGGGGTGAGGGAAGGCAAAAGGAGCAAAAGGAAGGGGCAAGGATAGAGGTATGGGTAGAAGTAAGGAAAATGTCAAGGGAAGAGGTACGGCAAAGGTCACAGGAAGGGGCATAGGAAGGGGCATAGGAAGGGTTAGGGAAGCTTGGCTTGGCAAGGGAAGGAATTGAGAAAAGGACAAGACACAATAAAATATTCAAGGGAAGTGAAAGGCAAAGGCAAGGAAAGAGTCAAGTTAAGGGAAACAGGAAAGGAAATAGGCAAGGAGGACCAAGTAAAGAACAAGAGAAGGGCAAGGGAAGGGTTACTGAAAGGATAACATGGAAGGTTGGAAGACATGAGGATCATGAGGCATTGACAAGCAATTATGAAGAATGGAAAAATGGAAGGGACAAAACAAAGGAAGGGGTAAAAACTTGGATTAAGGAAAGAATGTGGGAAAGAGACACTATGGGAAAGGCCAATGTGAAGGGACAGGCATCTGAATGGGCAAGGTCATGAACATTTTAAGAAATGGGGGAACAGACAGGGGAAAGGGACCTTGAAAGGGAAAACTGAAAGAGTAACGAAAGGGTCAAGAGGAAAGTGTTTGGGGAAAGGCAATGGTTAACATAGATGAGCAAGGGAAAGGACAAAGGATGGGATACTGCAAGAAAGGGCAATGGAACAGGTTTAAGCCAAAACAGTAATGGTAAAGAGGCACAATGCAAATTAAATTAGAAGGGGGGGGGGGGTAGGAAGGCGAATGGGAAAGTAAAGGGGGACCTGCAAGGCAAGGAGCAAATAAAGGTGCCATAACGGTACAATCAAATGGGAAAATATGGAAAAGATTATAAATGTTGACCTTAATAGTCAAACAGACACTGCATGACAACTGTCTAATTTCCTAAAAAACCTGATGAGATCAAGATTCCCTCCAGGGACTAATTATTAAATCAATCCGATCAGGTCTCAAGTTCTGCCAAATGATCTTGTCACTTTCTTCTGTCAAAGTGTGATCCACAGGTGTTTAATGTCTGTAATTTCTTCCTATCATGGCTACAAGCAACTGTCGTGAGGTCATGAACTTGTCAGAGCAGAAATACAAATTGAAGAGAATGAGAGATGTAAAGCTGATTTTTCTTCTAAAAACCTGTAAAGTTTGTTGTAAATTGCTGAGATCCATGTCAGATCCATCAAGCTAATGTGTTACAAGTTATTACCCCACATATGATTTAACTACATATGTACATGTAGGCCTACTGGACATTTCATAACTTAGTTGATCAAACAACAAGCACTTGTACTATTGTAGGCCTACTTGTAGTCCATGAAGTCTTTATTTATAGGCCTATACAGTGAGATACATGATTTTGGTTAAAAAATTGAATGTTTCAAAGTACCGGTATCACATTTTTCTCACTAGAATGAAATAATAATATCATACATAAAATTAATAAAGCAGATCAATAAACATACAGTACGGTTTAATAAACTGACAAAATTTCATAAATCTTTCAAAAGGTATGGCATTGTCATGCAAAACATCAGAAAAAAACATTAAACATAACGAAAAGCTCGTGGATTGTTTTAATGATTAGTGAGCAGATATTCATGTGCACATACATGTATGGCATCAAAGGAAGATGTTTCTCAATATTTTCATTTTTTTAATGAATTTTTTGAAAAATTGAATTTACAATTTTATGAGCATGAGATTTACATGGAAATTTATACATTTATAATAACAATAATAATAATAGCACATTTTCCAAATATTGTACATGTTCAAATGCGCTGACTTAATTGAACAGATGAGTTTTGAGTTGTTGTTTGAAGAGACTGAAGGAGTGTTGATTTCTCAGATATTGAGGTAGTCGGTTCCAGAGTTGAGGAGCAGCAGATGAAAATGCTCTTTCACCAAGCGTAGAGAGCATCTTGGCAGATGGATGGACTAGCATGATGCCTTGTGAGGAGCGGAGAGAGTACCTGGATGGTTGGCTGATTCTGATTGTAATGAGTTCAGATACATGTAAGTATGGCGGAGCTAGACTGTGGATGCACTTTATACATGAACATACATGTACAGTAGGAGAAAAAAAATAATTTTCACCAATTTCACCAATAGTGTAGAGGCCTCTACATGTATACTCTGCCTTTGAATGGGTAATCTCTGAATGCTTTACATTCAGCAGACTTCATCTGATTAGAGAGCACTGTAGATGTCTGCACACAGTAGACTCAACAGACTACGGGCAATTGAAATGGCTGCCAAAACATCCTACTGTTACCCTTGAATGTTTTTCAAGCAAGGCAAGTTTGGTACATGTACGTACATGGTAAGTAGGTTTTTTTTTCACAAGCTATTTGATACATTATTTAAAAATGTGCGAAAACTACTGAGCTATGAAACAACACCCCCACAGCACCAACACCAGCAACACTTGGTATTACACGCTACATCTTCAGGGGGCCCTTGAAAGATCTTCTTGCGTATCGCAAGGTTAATAATAGCCCCACATCAAGCACTTTAACCGTGATCAATCGTAAGGCACGCCCACGTAAGGAACAAACACAGGAAAATAAATTCCTGGCATATTCTTCTCACCTTAATCATGTACTTTTCAACAAAGCGGTGTTTCACACTACTGCACTATTAAGTCTTCAAAACTGACCACCCAACTTTATTTCTTTTAGAAGAAACTCCGACACCATTGCAAATTACATGTCCATAGGTCACTGTTTGGTGAAACTTCTCTAGATCCACTGTTAAATGGCTATCGAGAGAGGGGTTTTTGTTCACACCATGCTGAACACTTTGTGAAAAGACTTTTGTGAGTGCTTCCCAATTGGAAATCAGCTAATTGTGACACTTCACTTGAGAAGATGGACCGACAAATCTTCAGCACTCAGCTCTATTAAACCAAATCTTAACCCATTGGAAACTAAAACAGAAGATGGACCGACAAATCTTCAGCACTCAGCTCTATTAAACCAAATAACCCATTGGAGACTAAAAACAAGGTATCTCGAGCTGGGGTCTAGGGAAAATGTGTTTTATGAAATCAAATCATCTCCAATGGGTTTACAAGTCTACATGCATACAATAAGCCCATTCAATAGCAGGGCCAGGGTAAAAATACACAGGAGCAGGCGATTTCACCCCAAAAATGGCAAAAGAGCCCCCATGAATTGCCATATAGGGTGAAATACAAGAGTATCTGGAATGTACTAAAACAGGAAAAGTAGCTCCCCAAATGAAAAATTTACTTTGTTCCCTGTTCAATAGCCATTCCATTTTAGAGTCAAACTTGCCAAGAACAACCTGGGTAATGTTTTCAATATTGATTTGAAGAGAAATGCTGTTCTAAGTGACACAGTTGAAACAGTTGAAAAATCTTCTAACTTTGGCTGTATTACATTGTACGCCTACCTTTCTAGCTAAGTTTACTGAAATCCTTCAAAATTACTAAAGTTATCACAAAAAAACAGCTAAAAAGCTATTTTCACATGTAATGAGCTATGATTTTTGACCTTTGATCTACTGTACATACATGTACTCTGATATCAAACTTAGGCTGTTATTTGTATCATGTACCTTCACACCAAATCTCATGCAAATTCGTTGAACGCTATTTATTAGACAGTTATAAAGCTACAATGTATTTTCACATTTAATGAGCCATATGTATGATCTTTGACCTTTGAGCTGCATACTCTGAAATCAAACTTAGGTTGTATTTTCATATCATGTACCACTACCTTCATTCATACTATATCTCATGAAATTCTGTCAAATATTTTTTTTCATATGTCAAATATTTCTAGTTATCAAACTGAAACCAGTGTTATGGACTAATGGACGGCGGAGTTACTATATCCATGGACCTACTATCGATAGGTTCATGCTATATCCCCCTCCGACTTTGTGGGGCAAGGGA
The DNA here is from genome assembly GCA_001188425.1 of Eucidaris tribuloides. Taxonomy (NCBI): domain Eukaryota; kingdom Metazoa; phylum Echinodermata; class Echinoidea; order Cidaroida; family Cidaridae; genus Eucidaris; species Eucidaris tribuloides. The sequence goes on from JZLH01S0317088.1 coordinate 83,237, forward strand.
ATAATAATTATTACAGAAAGGAATTTATGAGATCATGTTACAAAACAATCTATAATTTATTTTTAGGCTTGATGAATAAATTCATTTAAGTTTCAATTTCAGTTTTAAGCCTTAGCTAAAACAAATACATGTACCCCAGCCATTCCATCATACCTTCTATGAGTGAGATTATGACTCAGTATTATAAACAGAACTTTGTTTTAATATTTTGTGAGACACTTTGCTCAACATCATGCAATGCAACAATTATTGATATCCCTTTAATTTATGCATAAACACAAACATTCAAACAAACAAAAACAGGGAAGAAGATATTAAATAAAATATCTAGGTTTATTTTTCCCACCATCATTAAGACTCCAGACTTCCAAGCTATCTCAACAAAACATTTCTTTCTCTCACTTTTTTCCTGTGCCTCAATTTGACACGATACATGTCTAACAATGATCCTTAGCCCTGTTAGATTTCCAATTACCTACACTAGCTATAGACGAAGACTTTCTCAAGACAAATTTTGCTCAGCTAATTGAAATGTGCTTTCCATTTAAACGCACTGACCCAATGCCAATATGGTCCCCACATGTAAATTAACTTGACCCAAATGTGTGTAACGAAAACCGGGCTCCAAATCTATGCTATGATCACGAACCAAATTACTTCGTCAAGCGCGCGGAAAAGGAAGGAAAAATAAAATGAACATAATACCTAACCCTGGAGCGATTTCTGAATGTGAAAGTTCTAACTGTGGTGGGCGTATAATGCTATGCTAAATATCCCGGGGCCTGGCAGAAGTTGCTGCTTTCCATGGCTGCAATGGGATTCTTGTGGTATGGGGAATATAATGTTTTTGATATTTTGGTGAGTGTTAATTCCCACGAGACGGTTACATCCACACATTCTGTAGTTTGTTGAACTCTTACTTTCTGGATAATGTTGAGAATTAATGGGACTTTAACACAGTATATGAATGATCTGGTATTGGGTTAGATTATAAGTCCCCACTTTTATGTTCTCTGAAATGCAAAGTTTGTGTCTTTCCGTGATCTAAACTTCAAATCATCCACACATTCTGTAGTTTGTTGAACTCTTACTTTCTGGATAATGTTGAGAATTAATGGGACTTTAACACAGTATATGAATGATCCGGTATTGGGTTAGATTATAAGTCCCCACTTTTATGTTCTGTGAAATGCAAACTTTGTGTCTTTCCGTGATCTAAACTTCAAATTATGTCTTTTTCGTTGACTTACAAAACCTTTAGTAAAAATCTATCAAAAGACGATCACATCTACATGTGTATTATGTAGGGCCTATACTGCTTGATTTTTTTTTTATTAATTTCTCATGGAGACAGAAATTGGTACTTAATAAGACAACACAGAGAAAGATAGATGAAAAAAAAGAAACAAACAAATGCATTATAAGTAAGCCTGGGACAAAAAATTGATTAATCGAATTAATCGATTACTGTTTTGCCGATTGATATTCGAATGCGACTTCAAAATAAATCGATTTATCGTTGGGTGACGAATAGTTAAAATGCCTTAGTTGAAATGCAAATACAGTAACTTAGTTATCTTAAAAAAAGAAAATAAAACTAATTTACATATCAATGTTTAAATGGCAAGGAAACATTTAAGCATGTTCCGAACCCAAATATATTCATTTTCCAAAACACAAAAACAACGACCAAGGAACCAGTGGATGTTCCAAATGGCAGGACACGCAAAATACAGCCCATCCGAGTCCATTAGCTGTACATCCACCGCCGCGAACATTAACGTTGGAAAATATTTTTTGCGATAAACAGAAAACAAGACTCAAATTGTAGTTTTAAAAACAGAAATGGCAAAAATACGCGTAAAGTGTAAACTTATTCTTTCCTTTCTGTTGTTACTTTTTATGAAAATTGTTGTCATGCATTCGACAAACTTGAGTCTTCTGCCGGTTATTGAAGTTATCAATCACGGCACACGGTTCGGGTATTGATCATGGGCGCTGGCCATTTTGTATTACCCACGGACTGCGCGTTACCGTTCATCAGCAGGCGCGGTTTCTAGAGCAAAATTTTAGGGGGGAAGTGTTGCCTAAACAGGGGGGGCCTTGACTGGAAACATGCGAGGGAGCGAAGCTACCGAGGCGGCGGGGAGGGTGTGGGAGGGTGGGATAAACCCCCCTCCCACGGTAGGAACTTTTTTGAAAATATCGGCACATCAGAAAAAAGACGTGATTCCTGGCAGTTGGTAAATAGAATATTTTAGGTAAATATTTTATGAAGATTATATAGGGATGATTATCAAAAGATTAAGGAAGGTATGTGAAATTTGTAATAGGGACAGTGATACTTGCGAGGGACCGAAACCTCCGAACGGGGGGAGGGTGTGGGGAGGGGGAGACCCCTCCCACGGTAGGAACTTTTTTGAATAATTGCGGGGCATAGAAAAGATGGGTTTCTAGTTGGGTAAATATACCTATTGCAAATACATGGTTTCATGAAGATTATTAGTGGATTGCTGCATGGTTTTGCGAACAACAATGTATAGGGGGCAATAAAGAATCGATCGAGCAGGGGAGGGTGGGTGGGAGGGGGTATAAAAGACGTTGATTCTGGCATATAAAATGAAATGTTTTAAGGATGAAAGATTATTCGGACGATTGGTCCGGAAAGATTATGCAGGAAGTATGTTAAATTGTAATTGCAAGTGAATAATGTCGCAGAGAGCGAAACATCCGAACGGGGGGAGAAGTGTGGGAGGGTAGGAACTTGTTGAACAACACGCATAGAAGAATGTTTTTCTAGGCATGGTAAACACATACTTTACGCAATGGTAAATAGTTTTATCAAGATTAACGGATTGAGAAGTCATACTTACGAGGGCGAGCAACGCAACCGAGGCGGGGGAGGGTGATGGAGGGGGTATACCACCTGCCAGACGGCAGGAATTTTTTTGAAGATAACGCATAGAAAATAACGTGATTCTGGGCATATTTTAAAGTAATATTTTATAAATATTATTGGAATTATTCGCAAAAGTTACACGAAGTAAATGTGAAATTTGTAATTGGGCAGTGATACTTGCGAGGGACGGCAACCTCCTAACGGGGGAGGGTGTGGGAGGGATTCTCCCCCTCCCACGTAGGAACTTTTTGAAAATAACGCATAGAAAAGATAGGTTTCTGTATATATATTTTTTTTGGCAATGGTATATGTTTTATCGAGATTGGGATTGGGAAGTCATAGAGACTTGTGAGTGAGAGTGTGGAGTGGGGCACCCTCCTCCCTCGGGAGGAACTTTTTGAATAGGAAAGATGTTTTCTCTAGCATATGTCTTGGCATTGTTATATTTTATCAGATTTAGGGATTGAGAGGTCATACTTGCGAGGAGCGAAGCGACCGACCGGGGGAGGTGTGGGAGGGGGAGACCCCCTCCACGGTAGAAACTTTTTGAAAATACGCATAGAAAAGATGGGTTTCTAGGCTGGGTAATATACCTATTGTAAAGACATATTTCATGAAGATTAGTAGGGATTGTTGTAGGTTTGCGAAAACAATGTACGAGGAATATACATGAAAAACTGTAATTGGTACTCATTATATGCTAGGGACAACGAATCGACCGAGCGGGGGAGATGTGGGAGGGCGCATACCCCTCAACGATAGGAGCTTTTTGAAAATATTCATAGAAAGACGGGTTTCTAAAGAGATGTAGGCCTGGCAGGAAGTATGTGGAAAAACTGTACGTAGTAGTCATACTTGTGAGGGAGCGAAGCGACCGAGCTGGATGATGTGTGTGAAGAGGGTTCCCCTCCGACGTTAGAAATGTTTTCAAAATACAAACAGAAAAGACGTGTTTTTTAGGCATGATAAATGGATATTTTTAAAGGTATATTTGATAAAGATTTAGGATTTCAGAAAGATGTTCAGTATGTGAAAAACTGTAAATTCGGTATTCATACTTGCGAGGGGGCGGGAGACGGTGTGGGATGGGGAATCCATGACAAGAAATGTTTAAAATACACGTAGCAAAGACATGTTTCTATAAACACAGTAAATGCATATTGTTAAACGTGTATTATGCAAATTATTATTGGAATTGTTGTCAGTATTTCAAGAGATGGAACAGTAGGTAAGCCTATGTGAAAAAAAATGTTAATGGGTAGTCGAGGGAGCGAAGGCGACCGAGCAAGCGTAGGAACTTGTTTTGAAAATATGTAATAAAAAGACTCGTTTCTGGGCATGGTAAATACATATTTATAAAGTGTTATAACTTCTTTCTATTAATTTTAATCTTTGCTCAGTCCACTTTAGTTTATTTATTAATATTTTCATTGTAAAACATTTTTGGTCCGAAAATTTTTTGGGGGGGCTTGAGCGATTTGGGGGGGCTTGAGCCCCCCAAGCCGCCCCCGTAGAACCGCGCCTGTTCATCAGTGGAGGAAACAGCGCGCGCGCATCGCGTGCGTGTGTGCGATGGCTGCATTCATTGGCAGGCATGATTCGCCAATAAAAAAAACAAACCACAATTCTCGCGGCGGCAGTCCAACTCGCATCAGTGGAGGAAACAGCGTGCGCGTCGTGCGTGTGCGCGAGATGGCCTGCCATTCATTTGCAGGCATGATTCGCCAATGGAAAAAACAACCACAATTCTCGCGGCGCAGTCCGACTTCCATCAGTGGAGGAAACAGCGCGCGCTCCGTGCGTGTGTGCGATGGCTGCATTCATTGCAGGCATGATTCACCAATAAAAAAAACAACCACAATTCTCGCGGCGCAGTCCAACTTCCTTTCAGTATTGAAGGGAAGTTTGACGGTAATTAATTATCCTCGCCCGATTCGCGCGAAGGTAGGCATGGTAGGTAGTGATTTTTATATGCCTGAAACATCTCCATATTAGCATTATTTCAATGTTTGTACATGTATATATACAGTAAATTCCATATTTCAATTTTCTCCGGGGAAAAAACAATCACCATACTTTTGGGGGTTTCTGTGTTGTTCGTTCCCAACTTTTCATCCGCTACTACATCGTCATTTAGCATGTTTAGTTCTTAGTCCCATATGCTTGTTTTCGCGTGTGTTGTATTTCGATTAATCGAATAATTCGATTACCTTTCCAGTCAACTAATCGATTATCAAAATCGATATTCGACCCAGTCCTAATTATAAGTACATTTTGCACCAACTGTAAAAAGAAACTTCATACTCTTTATTTTTATTTTGCAAACTTGTGTGGATGGTTCATTGTATCCAAATTTTTCCCAGGCCACTGATGTACATTATAGTTAAAAGTATCATTCAAGTCACAACTTGACAACACAAAGAGTAGATTGTTGTCTATCCACACTGACCCCCCCCCCCCAGGTATGTCACTTGCCCTTTCTTTTCCTACAGTAAGCCAAGAAGCAACTTATGTACAGTGCAACAGAGAGCTTCCGAGTAGGTTATCATGTCACAATGCAGGCATTCTTCAAGTCACAACTCCTCCTTTTCATGTGGAAATGCGAACACTCACACCTCAAGAAAACAGTACACAAGGAACACACAAAAGGGGTGTTGTACAACTTGTACCGTAATATCAAGGAGCTTCTTGGTAATATCCTAGCTATTGGGCCATGGAGGTCCATGTAGTGTCCATGATTGGGCTAATCAGCTGTTGTTGTTGTTGTTGTTGTTGTTGTTGTTGTTGTTGTTGTTTTACCAATGCACCATAATCAGTTTGCACAATGTAAATGATAACATAATGCAATTTATATCAGGCCCTGAATCCAAATACTTGTACATAACTTTAGTAAATTTATTTATCAGTTTAGGGTTCACAGACTGGGAACGTTGCAAAATTTCTGGATTTTAATTTTATGATAATTCTGGGAAATGAGATGCACAAAACAAAACAGGAGAATGAGAGTGAATGTTGGCCTTTTTACTTGGTACTTGAAAAGGTATGCAAAGAAAAACATTTCTCCTTGCTGCTGCTAGTCAGGATTTGTTTAGCTTTATGATTTTGATGATAAGCACCAACACTTCATCCTTTTTATCAATGCAAGAATATTTTTCAAGTTGATTTTGTTTTGTTTTTGTTTTTTAGTTTAAAATGTTTTGGTTGGGGTCAATGGGGTAGTTATGAAGAGAATTGAAATATTGTGGAGCTTCAAATTAAAAAAAATTGTCAAACTTTGCTACCTGAGCTACATAGTAGTGTTTGAATGGACAAATAAACACCCTAGAATACAAAAGTTAGGAAATTTATGCTGCCACTGGCAAGATATGAATGAATAAACAATTAGTACTCAGGGTGAGTAAAAAATAGCCTAGATCCGCACACAGTTGGGAGGAAATGGGCAGGTGAATCCCGTCAACTTACCATTTTCACTTTTTTAAAGCACTAAATAATCATTTTGAAATACAATCTTTTCAGGGCTTTATGTTTAGACATTTAATATCAAAGACATGTGGAGCATAGGGGATTATGTAGCTCACATTTTCTTTAACTGTGGTAAATGTTAGCCAGTGGTTTTAAACAAAGCCAAACATAATTGACACTTATTTTTGAATGAGAGGCAAAATAATTTCAAACATTGATGCACTGTCTGTCCAATCCTGAAATTTGTTTCATGTAGCAGTTTACTAGACTACTGTACAAAGACAAACCTCTCTTTGTCTATGGTTATTTGTGCAATAATAACATGACACATGTATGTATATACCAAGTCTGAGGGTCATGAAAACAACATTTGATGACCTGAAAGAAAAATGTGACAGCTGGAAAGTACCCAAGCTCATTATTTTCCTCCCAGTGGAGTCTTTTGTTGGAATTGTTTCTTGTTCCTCTGAGGCCATACCAGTCATGAAGGTTGCTGGAGTGCACTCCCTTCACCCCAGCCCACCTACTTCAATCAGAAGTTGTTATTTTACTTGGAATGTAATGTACAGTAGGCCAGTATGTCAAGTCCTGTGATGAATAATTAAAACAGTAACATTGTTTTGATGCAAGGATTAATTTGTAAATAAATATAATTAATTTAGGCCCATAGCCAAGATTTCTGAAGAGAGGGTGCAGATTTTTTTTTTTTAAGGATGAAAAAATGACAAAATTTTGCCAACATGCAGACATTTTGGCATCACAAATTTTCTCAAGCAGAAAAATGTACAGTTCTAGCTCAAGTTGCTTGATTGCATAGAAGTTTACAGTGATTGTATTCTGAGGAGTGCAGTGAGTGAGCAGTTTGGGGAAATGTTAAAATCCTTCCTTACTCGGAAAACTACATGTAGGTCAGGTGTACTTGTACATGTATGGTGTACCCTCCATTTAAATATGAACCCCAATGTTTATTATGTGTGAGCATTCTGGCAATAATACAATTCATACAACATGTCATTTCATGTCAATAAAAATGACTTTGAGCATGACACTTCCATCAGCAGTCAAATGGCAATGCAAAACACTAGCAGAGTCATAAGCGCACGAAAGAAAGTTATGTTGGCATGCAATTCTAAATCGCACACTAAATCTGGCAATGCATGAAGCAAAAATGCACCTCCACCCCACCCCACCCCACCCCACCTATGGGCCTGGCATAAGTTCAGTAACACTGCAGCAGTAAAATTCACAATGACAATATATGTAGTGAATGCCAATAATACTTTGGTCATTAGTACCAATACTGGAATAGTAGATAATTCAAGATTACAGATGAAATGCTTTCAGTCTGAGGAGAAAGGTGCCTGCCTGCCCATTCCTATTCCATGAGAAATTTTCAGCCCAGTTTTTTTTTCCTTTTTTTTTTCGGGGGGGGGGATCTGTGTAGATGACACACAAGAAAGAAGGTTGATACCAGTCAAATGCATTGTCACAGCCAAAAACTGGAGAAAATACATAATTGTTCCTTTAGAACCTTTCTCGTTGCCTTCGTTGGTGAGTTTGAATGTGGCAGGTGTATTGCTAATATTGATTGGGACAACCTCAAATTTTGAATTTAGGTTATTTTGCTGTAATTCAACCGTGATTGTTACCACTACGATTTGTAGTGGTTGGCTAAAAAAATGTCTCGGGGCATTTCCATGAGTTAGTGGACAAACCAAAGACTTCATAAAATGGCTTTATCATGTTACAGTTTAGTGGTTTGATTGCCTATGAATCACAAAGAATTGATGGGGGTCATCATTTCTGCTCCAAAATTTGGTTCATTAATGCTCCCTTCTAGGAGAATCGGCAACCACACACAGAAAGTAATATGTGGGACTAAATAGACTAAATCTCAGTTGTATGCAAAAATCTGCAAAATTATCATTTTTCCAGCAGTTTTTTTCTATGAAATAGTGTAAAGCATCTTAAATTACACAAGCCTGTATTGCTTTTCCAACATTAGTCTATTAACTTGAAGATATTGTCAGAAATAAGTCATCGGACAAACTGTAACGTGAGTTACCGACTCACATGAAAATTCCTAGAAAATCTAAAACAACCTCAACTTGTACTTGTACCATGGTCAGTAATGTGCATTGATATTCAATGTTTATAAAACAGAAGTCATTAATGTTTGAATGTCTCTTGTATGGGAGACTTTTGAAATTAAGTGCATCCTGAATTTATGCATGTCCTAATTGCGTAACGTGAGTTACCAACATTTGACCTGTTATTTCTCATAGATATCCAGAGTCTTCTCACTTGCTGTTGTTACAAAGGACTATGGGGGGACACATTACTAATTCAAACAAAAGT
>JZLH01S0317154.1:2666-24407 GCA_001188425.1 Eucidaris tribuloides
TATGGGTGCCCTGCAGCGGAGTGGACCCACTTGCTCATACCTTGTTAGTGTCAATATACACCACAAAAGTAAAGAATTATTCATATTACATATGTGACCTGTCAGTGTCATCACAATACCTGGCCCTGATATTATTAAAGTCGCACTTCTTATGAAGCATAAACATAACGTAAGAAATTAAAATATTTTTAGGCATTAGGTGAAACATCATCAGGCTGATGAAAAAAATTTGCAAGTTTTAAAAATCAAGGGGGGGGGACAATTCCCACCAGAGAAAAATCAGGGGGGGGGGGCACGTCTGCATGGGCGTGACTGTCACAGTCTCATTTCTCTTTTGTCGCACCTTGTAATTGTTCACCTTTTCACAATAGCCTTGTTATCCTTGGCCGGGGGCTGAAAAACTTGGTTTTAAGATAATAAAACTAATGGAAATTAACTCATAACGTGCCGAAGTCGCAGATCTACGACAAGTAATACACGTAAAGTCCATTGAGATTAAAATCCTTCGGCACGTTAAGAGTTAAAACTCAAACTCGCTGAATTTGAAGAAAATGCGGGTGTTTAACTAGTCTGATTGCAAGACCTGATTCGTGTACACCTTAGTGAAACTGAATACTTGCTGAACAAACCTTGCAAGGTCAAAAACTCGCACATGGCAGTAGCCAGTGCGGTTGCTCCCCCCCCCCCCGAAACTGTACAAATTCCAACTTTTTGTGGGTTTCTCTCAGATTTTAGATTTTGAAATAGTTTGGTCAGTGAATGTGGGTCTTGCCCCCCCCCCCCCCCCACCCAATAAAATTTCTGCCTTATAATGAGTATGGCCGTGAATTCACTCCTGTGCAGTTAGACAATTGTCAAGCAATCTTTGTTATGGTTGGAGTGTACCAAATTCAAAATAATAGGTGAAAGCTACATCACGTGTTTGTAATCTAGTCAATATCCATTATACAATAACAACTATCAAATATCTAGTGATTTATCGTTAATATTTAACAACTTGACAACGTATTAATCCCAATTTTGAACACTGCATTTTTATGGACCGATCTTCAAATGTGAGCAAAGACTGGTGTGCAAATAAAAAAAATAATAATTATAAAAAAAAAACACACACAGCCTTTAGCAACTTTATCAGTGTTTTCTTGCAGGTACCTACACACAATTACTAAATAATGTAATTTCATGAAATTTGTTCAGATCACAGGTGGTTCCAGTGGAATTGGTAAGGCTGTGGCTGTAGAAGTCCTGAAACAAGGTGCTAGTGTGACAATACTTGCCAGAAATCAGGTTAGTTTATCAACTCAGACTTCATGTTAATTTTTAACTCTTAACCCATTGGAGATGATTTTATTTCGCTATAACACACATTTTCCATACACACCAACACGAGTTAACTCGTACTTAGTCTCCAATGGGTTAAAGATTAGTGACATGATTGGGAATATTTGAAAATGCCTCAAGAACCAAATGAGTTGAAATATATACCAACGGTACACCAGCTGGAGGGACTTGTCTCTAATTTGTTTACTTAAGGAGAATCAAGCATGAACCTACTAGTTAGTATCTTAATTTTATTGGGGCACGATAAAAATACCATAGAGAGCCACACAGCAGGTTTGCCTACCACGAGGGACATTGACATTAGTTATTTTAGAATGAGTCAATGTTTGACTACTACAAGATTTTCATAGGAGAATCCTTGCATATAGGTTATTTGATTCTAGAGTAGTTTCAGCCCAAGTTGAAGACTACCCCCAATCATATAATTTACATTTAACTTGCCATAGGATTTAAGCCTCTATGGACTTCATGTGTATCATTTGGTGCAGATCTGTGACTTAGGGAGTTAAAATGGACGTACTGGTTGCAGGAAAATCTTTCATCAAAATCCCACCTTTCATTGGTTGCCAGGTGCATTCTAATGTGGAACTAATTCCCTACAAATGTAATGAATAGAACTAGGATCAGCAGTTTAAATAGGTGAAGTTTCCACCTCCGTATATTCCAGTTGCAATATCAACAATTGACATTGTCCCACATATTGATTTCTGTGTTAGTACTTTGTCAGTGCTCAGTCAGTGGGGATTTATGTAGAAGATTTGTCAAAAACAAAGTCTTCTGTTGTTTTCAATTACTCTGTCCGGTACTATACAGAGTACCATCTGGCATCTGTTCACAGAAGGTTTGAAAACAGTTGATATTAAAATTATGTTGATCTGCAAGTACCCAATCTTAATCTGTGAAGTCTGAATTTATTATTACTAGATGTAACAGCTTTCAGTTTCAAAGATTGCTCCCATATTGATTCTAATATTATTGTTATTACACAAAGAGTAAGTCTTCTTATAATTCTTTCTTTTTTTACCATGGCTCTTAGTCACCTGTAAATTTAGTTGTAGAAAATGGTCAAACCGTTTGCAGTACACTATAAACAACACAATTTGATTAATGAAAACATGTTCTTATTTATACTTTTTTTTTACATGTCTCCTTTTCTTTGAAAGTCTTCTTTCATGAAGCCAAGCTCATGGTGGTCTCTGCATTTCTATATTTCATATATTGTGGACAACTGATATGTTTATTGTTATCAGACTTTTGATGTTATTTGTCAACTGTAATTTAATGACTTGTACTACTCTGTTGTCAATGTACATGTAATGTAGAAATTAAAAATGCAAAATTGTCATTATTCAACAGTCATTATTATTTTAAATGTGTTTAACATGTTATCAATATTTCAATCAAATTTATATTCATTGATCATTTCCATCAAGTTGAGTTTCTTGTTCATTTGTTCATGTGCATTGAAATAGTGTGATAATATTGTTTTATTTTTAATGAGGGAATAACTTCACACGTGTATTAGAAAATATATGATGTCAGCAGTTTGCCCAAATTTATTGATGGACTCACATTTTCTTTTTAGAGTAATATTCATCATAATATGGGCTCATGAAATTCTTGTAATCATCTCTTCTCAATTCACACAGGAAAAACTGAAGCAGGCAAAGCAAGATCTTGAAAAATACATTGTCAATAAAGGACATCAGGTATGTATATGTGTACTGCATGCCCATGATTACTTTCTACAGAAAATCATTATATTATTTTGCCCGTAAAAGACTAAAAAAAGGACCTTTTCCAATTTTCCACAATCTTCTGCAACAAATGTGGTTATTTTCAATTTCAACAGCTGAGAAACGCTCTGCTCAATTTCATGACTTTTTGCGTTTTTTAACCCGTTGCTTACGGGAACCAGATGGCCTATGTACAAAGTCTCTGGGGATTTGCGGAATCTCGTAGTCAATGGGTTAATAGTCTTGCCCGACTTTTGATACTAAAGTTGCCAAAATCTGATTTTTCTAATACAACATCTTTCTTGACACAAAGTTTAGTCAGAAAGGTGAAATGAGCTGCAATATATTTCTTTTTTTTTCAAATGATACCCTCTGTATTTTGTAGATCCCAAATTGCTGATACAGTGTATATAATTTTGACAAACCTGGGGCCGGTTGCACGAAAGCCTGACATCCTAACTTCGTGGACAAGTTCAGGGTTAAGTCATAATGCGTTTCACGAAACCCTGACATTGTAACTCCAGTGACAAAAGTTATGACAGCTCCGGAGCCGTCATAAATCAGACGCCACCTACAGTTACACTATGCACATGCCATTTCAAGAATCCACAAATTGTCAAATACAACCGGCAAAATTAGTAAGTTTACAATAATAAAACCCTTCAAATCATGCTATTAAATGTTTAAACGATATTTCAATTTGACTCTTATTCCAAACATGTCTTAAGATATCAGTGATAAGTTTCTTAAATCTTTATGACATAATTGTTATTAGAGTGGTTAGAAATCATTGTTATAAGCGTCAGTCATTAAATAATAAAAATTTTGTGTTATACAACTTAAATCAACATTTCAATACTCTATTAAATAAGACAGAATTAATACGAAAGAACAAAAAACACACTAAATAAATATAGACACTAAAAAGACTAAATAAAACCAGTGCAGTGAATGAAGCTGCAAAATCAATTAATGCAGTTACGGCATCCTTGCACCTGGGGTCATTATTTTATTGATCATGTGCTATCTAGTTGATGATAAAATTGATACTTAAGACTTATTAAGCCTGTATTGTTTGTTATGATAGTTTATGTTGATAAAAATCTGTTCCTATTAAATTCAATCAAATATTTGTCCGTAATTTCAGTTAACGCTGGAATAGCATGTCACAAATGTTGCAAGTTATCATACCGTTTATGACAAAGACTAGTTTACTATCGATTCCGCTTGGAGTTGGAGATGTCATGGTTTTGTGAAACGCAAAAAGTTGTCCGTCATATCTCCAGACATCAGTGACAAATATAGCACTGGAGTTGTGACAACAGTGACAAGATGAACTTTGGAATAAATACAGAGGCTCTGAATTGTATTGTAATGTTTAACATGAATAGCATGATTGGGGGTAGTCCTCAACTTGGGGTAAAACTACTCTAGAATCAAGTAAACTATGCAAGGAATCTGCTGTGAAAATTTTGTAGTCAAATGTTGATTCATTTTCAAAGAACTTCCATCAGTGTGCCTTGTAACTAACAAATTTGTTGTGTAACTTTCTGTGGGATTAATTTCTGTGAGGGCTCAAGAGTAATTCAAATCTGGTACATGTATGTTTATGCTTGATTCTCCTTTAGGTAAACAAATTCAAGACAAATCCTTTCAGCCAGAAGATGTACTCCATCTGGTGTGTCAGTATATCTTCCAGTTTGGTTCTAGAGGCATTTTTTATCTCTCCCAATCATGTCAATGTTGTTTAAGTAGTTGTAAATTGGTAATGTTTATCATTAATAATTTTAGAATTTTTTTTATTTCTTTTTTTTTTTTTTGGACATGTTGAAAATTATCTATTGATTAGCGGTTTGTGATCTAAAAAATACAAAGGGTGTCATTTGAAAAATATATATTAAGCTTACAGCACCTTTCAAGTGCTCTGAATAATCTCTTTCATTCATTTAATAAATATTTTCTGTCTATGGCAGGGGTCCTGAATTATTATTGTTGAAGTGCCATATTTGTTGTTGAGAATTTGTACTGCGCCACTATCCGACACGCAAACGCAACTTTGCGGAGAGGGGTCCAGGGGTCGAGGTAGCAGAGCCCCCCAAAGTTTTTAAATACGAGGCCTTTTAACTCTTTACACGCGGTATTCACATCCATGCACTCCCTGCAGCGTGCGGGATACGCATTTTACGCTCAAAACGTAGAAACGCATTGGTATTCACCCGAATTACACTGATTTCCGCGATACTAGCAGTATTTCTCTTTGTATTGTTTTACATTCCTCAAGTACGGGTACAATAGGACAAAGGATTAGACACAAGTTAACTTTAAAAAGAACGGGAAAAGTCAATTACAATGAGACGCGCTATTCACTGATAATCTCTTCATTCACTTCTCATTTGGTGACTCATCTCTTTCATGAACTTGTTACAAGTCAGGTTTTTATCTATAACTTGTGGTTTACCCTCTTGTATTATATGAATGGAGTTGTATATTTTCAAGCAGGAAACTTAGAACTACATGTATGTTGGTTATAATTAGCCATTACTTTACAAAATTCAGATGTATATTTCCAAACACCCTTTATGCATTAAGAAGGTCTGTAAAATGAACTTCAACTTTGCTGTAGGACATTTTTCCTAAAAACATTTTTGTGCAAAGTTATTGCTAGTTGAAGTCAGTTACTTATTTCCTTTCCCGATACTGAGCGCTCTTTGAAATTAACTCCGCACGCTAGGGATTCAGGGTCCCGCGCACAAAGAGTTAAAGAGGCCCAGAATATAAACAGCATAAAAACAAATGCAAAGAAATTATTCAATTTATTAATTTTTTTCAAAGCGGCTTCCATGTGCCACTTCGGAAGCCTGATGTGCCAAAAGTGGCACACGCGCCGCTATTTGAGAACCCCTGGTCTAGGCCATCTATTATATTCAAAGAAACAAGTAATTGTCTAAGTACATGTATATCAATTTCTATTTATCATAAGTACATGCATCAAATCTTTCACCTTGGGATGCAAGCTCATACAATATTAAGAAATCAAACACTTCAGCATCAAACAATAAAATTCCCAGAAAGTATGCATGCAACATAATATCATATGACCTTTTAGTTTTCAAAGAGTGGAGACTTTGCTTAAAGTGTGATCAGGGTTTTTGATTATTTACATTAAATTCTGTCAGTGGGGGCAATTTTCATGGAAATACGTGAAGGATATTTCTTTTTCTATGTGGGCATTGCATATACACTAGCTACTGCATGCTTGTGACTTCAAATGACGTAAATGACATACAATTACTGGAATTAGTTTGCCTTTCAAATTTGGATAGCAATTTCAATCAGAAAACAATTTTGTCCACATAATTCTACTTGGTTCAATAAAGCAATATTATTACCCATTTGCAAATTACCTTTTTGTGCAGCAATCAAATCCAAAATGTTTTGCAAAATGCTATGCGAAGTCAGGACAACTATTGCCTAAATCATGTCAAGGTCATTGTTATTGCATTCTTCATTTCCACAAGATACAATTTCTACACTGTTTAGAAATCCAATATTTTTAAGGCAACACTTTATTCACCAGAAATGAGCTGAAATGTAAATGGAGTGTAAAAAAAAAGACTTTGCTATGGCTGTACATGTATTTCATATCACTAGACATAATAATGTTAACTTTTGAAATCCTTGTCTGTCTTCACCTTTCATGGAAATGCATGTAGTTGTGACTTGTGAGTTGTGAGATATATTTCACATTGATTGGCACAAGTATGTTAGATTTTATGAACCCAAGTCAAGCACATGCAAATTGACTTATTTTCCCTTTGGTGTGGTACTTCTAAATTTTATATGAATGCAGTCCCCTTGTATATAGGCCAACGGAAAACCACTACCATTTTCATGATGACTTAACTATATTGTTTGTAATTTCTAAATTTTCTAATACTTCTAAATTTTATATGAATGCAGTCCCCTTGTATATAGGCCAATGGAAAACTACTACCATTTTCATGATGACTTAACTATATTGTTTGTAATTTTTGGTAAACTTTTGGCTTCTGAAGTTTCGAGTTTCAAAATATCATGACAGTCACACGGCTAGAAAGCTATACTCTGACTCTGAGAAAAGGAGTGCAACAGACATTTCCACATGACATCCGCACACAGGAATCCATGTTTAAAGGTTGATAGACGTGATTTACACATCACAATCATGTTTTGCTCAGATATGATCCAGCATAAGATAGCATAAAATGTCATTGTTCAGAATTTGTTATTCATACATCGTATTGCTTTTGAAATATGAAAGTTCAGGATTTCAGGTACATGTACAATACAAAGCTCGGGAATATAATTCTTGTTAATGCTTTGTCCAGTACATTTAGTATTGACTTGCACTCTTATTAAAATCTTTAATTTTTGATTTGATAATTTTCTTCTTTTTTTTTACTTCTCTAGAAAATTCTCTGCATATCAGTGGATCTTTCAAAGGATTATGCAGCTGTTGAAAAAGCCATTGAAAATGTGAGTTTTGTCAGTTAATTCCTTAACCCATTGGAGACTAAGTACGCGTTAACTTGTGTTGGGGTCTATGGAAAATGCGTGTTATAATGAAATCAAATTGAAGACTGTAGAATAAGAAGCACTTAAGTCGCATTTTGATGAAATTGAGTTAGTGATTGTTCTGAAGTCGTCACATGCCGGGCAATTTTTTGACAAAATTTTGGTCAATTTGACCCTTCCCGAGTAGGGGTCAGGGGAGGGGGTCAACCGGGGAAGTTGGTCTAATTTCTTCAGAATGTATCTCAAATTACTCTGCTAGTTACAAGGATTAAGACAATATACAGTAAACTTTGCATAAGTCGAATCACTGGGGACCACACAACTCACGTTGACTTAAGGCCACCGCACACTACACGATTTTCTGTCGCACAACTGACCGACTTGGATCCGAAATAAAATAAAGCTAATATTTCGTACACGCCGATTTATTTCAGATCCAAATCGGTTAGTCGTGCGACGGAAAATCGCGTAGTGTGTGCGGTGGCCTTTAGACGATATTCGAATTACAGTTTTGTATACAATTCTATGTAAGGGATGAAGGAAACGTATACGGAATTAGAGGCTGTCAAAACTGTACCAAAGTATAGGGAAAATGAGAAAGGCAGAGAGGGAATGGGAAATTTATGACATTTTCATGGTCATGCTGACAGGCAGAGATCAAAAGGTCAACCCACTAAGACCATCAAGAATGACAGTTACAGCCACTTCGACCTAGGGGAATGATTTAACACATGTTTGCTCCTTTTGGGACTTGAAAGTATGTTCGAGATAGGCGAAATTCGATTTAAAAAATCAACTTACAAGAAAAACTTCCCATTGAAAAGGCACAGTGCAAATTGGGACTGTCAAAAATATTTGGCATATGTGATAAATCGACTTGTGGGATGTTGAGTTATGCGAAGTCATCTGTACTTTGTTGACGAGATATGGGGTCACTTCTGGTCAAAGGTCAAATGAGGTCAAATTTCAAACAAGGTCCAAATTCGGCAAATTGCATATCAAATTGTTTGCCTTACTGAGGACATTCCAAAAATATGTACAGTTAAGTGTTTTTGACATTCATTTATTCGAGAAATGCATTTGTTTTCCTCAGACCCGTGTTTGTAGAAGAAGAAGTACTCAAGTCCACAATATTAATGATTGATTATTGGAAATTGACAAGTGTGACAATGTTTGTTTATGTCCTATATTCATCTGTTATTGTGTCAGTTAACTTCACCAAGTTTGGATGTACAACTCAAACAGTTGTGATCTGTAGACAAATTTGAAAACTTTGAGCCTTTGTTTCTCAAAAGTAGTATTATGTGACTTCAGTACTTCTACAGTCTTCAGTTGTCTCCAACAGTTTATATCCTGAGTCACACTAAAATAATTAATCAGCCCAGGAGGAACTTGGTGAAAGAAAGGTGTTGTTGTTGTTGTTGTTGATGTTGCTGTTGCTTTATATTTTTCATAATTTCCCATAGATAGATTTATACTCAACTGGTTTAATATTACCCTGCTACACAATTTAAGATACATTGGCCTTTTCCCTCACCTTCATGAAGTAAGAATGCTATGGTAACTTTAGAAGAAAAACAATGAACAAATAATCGATAGAGCAGTAAGAAAAACATCCATATGCTTCACATGTATGTTTTTCCTAGTTTTGTAATTATTGAGGAAGATCAAAGGTTTAGGCACACTGTACTTTTTATTTGGCATAAGTAGTGCATGTTATTCTAACCTTGAATAGTTTGACCTTGTTATTGCACTATCTTTTCCATTAATTGTAAATTTCATACCATCATGTTTTTCTTTTGATTGTTTCTCTGCAGTCTGTTGAAGAAATTGGACCTTGTGATATGTTGATCAACAGTGCAGGGAAGTCAAGTGCATTGGCATTTGAAGATCTGGACATCTCAGAATTTAAGGTAAATTACTGTATAATATAATTTCTGAAATTGAATTAGATCATGATACTGTTGTCTTGCCCCAAACCACTGTCAACTTTTCAGGGAAAAAAAATAAAAGTTTGTTTTTGGGGGCTACATTTCAGATACTCATTTGTATTGAACCCTATGGCAATTTACAGGGTTTCCTTTGCCATTCCACAGGCAAAATTGCCCCGTGCCCCATGAATTTTTCCCTGGTACTTTTTACCAGTATCAATTGCATTCCAAGTAACTTTAGATTATGCAATCTTTTTAGTGGAGGAGGTACAAGCTTTTACTTCAGTAATTAAAGCATTCAACTCCCAACATTCAGCTCCAATCCTGCCATGCCTTGTCTTATGGTATAAACTACAAACAAACAAATACAAACAAGGGGTGTCATCAAGTACAAAAGGGATGCAAAACCCTTTGAAAGAACAACCCGCCACCCCCCCCCCCCCCCCAAAAAAAAAAAAAAAAATGCGGTGTTTAAAAATGAAAATGATTTTCAGCATTCCCATGATATGTTGTGTATGTGTGTGTGTTGGTGGGAGGGGAGATGCCTTTGGGGGCCACGTCTACACCACTACTAACTATTACACAGGTAATTACATTGTGCCATATCACACACACCGTACATTCAGTAATGACATCCCTCAATTTGTCGTCTTTCACCAACAGAAAGACATGGAGGTCAACTACCTAGGCACGGTGTACACCACGCGAGCCGTGCTGCCCTACATGAAGAAGCAGCAGCAGGGACGGATTGTTCTCATCTCGTCCCAAGCCGGCCAGCTGGGTCTCTACGGCTACTCCTCATACAGCGGGGCCAAGTTCGCTCTCAGGGGATTTGCGGAGGCATTACAAATGGAGGTAAGCCACATGTCATCTCAACCCTCACAGTACCAGGTCTTTGAGTTTAGTCGGGGCATTGCTGGAACGTTTTCAGTGGGAAGGGTGAACTTGACGTGATCCCTTCTTACACAGGACAAGTAAAAAAAATAATAAATAAAGGTTGTCTACTGTTTAACCTGACAGAGTACTGCATGTACAGACATAGAACAAATCAACGAGCAAAAAAATGAGAAAATAAAGATCCTCTGTCATTTTACCTGACGGAATCCTTTCTGTAAAGACAGGTGACAAGTCAACAAGCAAAAAAAAATACAGATTACTCCGCATAACTCGACGTTTGCACAAGTCAATTTATTGCCTATGTCCAATAGTTTTGACAGTCCCAATTTGCTGTGTGCTTTTTCAATGGGAAGTTTTTCTTGCAAGTCGATTTTTTTAATCGAATTTTGCCTATCTTGAACATATTTTCAAGTCCTAAAAGGAGCAAACATTTGTTAAATCATTCGCCTAGATCAAAGTGGCCATAACTGTCATTCTTGATGGCCTTAATGGGTTGACCTTTTGATCTCTGCGTGTCAGCATGACCGTGAAGATGTCATAAATTTCCCACTCCCTCTCTGCCTTGGTACACTTTTGACAGCCTCCAATTCCCTATACATGTTTCCTTCATCTCTAACATAGAATTGTATGCAAAACTGTAACTCAAATATTATCAAAGTCAACGTGATTTGTGTGGTCCCTAGTGATTCGACTTAGGCAAAGTTTACTGTATGTGTTACCCATTGTTGCTCAGACCCGACAAATTAAAAAAAATAATACAAAGGTCCTCGGTTATTTTAACGGACAGAATTGCAAATGACCTCACCCTTTGCTAGCAGTGACTTGAGTTTAGTGCTGTTATCGACAAGCCCTCTGATGTATTGACAATAGAGTGATGTGGTCATTTTGCAATATATTGATAGTAAATCAGGGTTATCAATGTGTTTTAACCATAATTGCAGTCTTAACCCATTCCATATTCTGATTCGATTTCAGGTGAAGCCATACAACATATATGTGACCGTTAATTTTCCGCCAGATACCGATACACCAATGCTGCAAGCAGAAATAGAAACCCAGGTATGTGCAAATCATACATTGTAGAGAGCAGAAGATGATGTCAAACTGGTTCAGAAATATGTGGAGACAGTAGCCAAACCATGACTCAGTGCAACTGTAGGTCTCCTATTGGTAGAAACATGGACCTACAACACATGGATCTCTTTCATAGACATGATCTTTGAAGTGTGAGATCCGTCACTGTTTGATTATGTATTTATTTAACACTTTGGGTGCTATCGGCGCACCGGCTCGCCCACATACGACATCAATGAGGTACTATCGGCGCACCGGTTCGCCAAGAAGACAATCGGATCCATACCTTTTAATTCGAATGACAAATGTCACTGAAGTTCCTACCATATATCGTAAAATGAAGATACATTGAACCAACTAAATGAGTTAAAATGTATTGTCTTGATAGCATTTGCAGTTTTTACAGAAAATCATACAATTTGGAAAGGTTATACACATAAGTCCGAAACAATCCAGTCCCTGGTTAACACACCTGGATTTTTAGCCCAGCACCCAAAGTGTTAATATAATTACCAGGTGTCTTTTCTATAATATAGATACTTGGTTACATAGTGTTGTTACGTGCAAGACAGAGGAATTCACACGTGTACAGTTCATGTTTGGCTGATACCTGTAAACATGTGTTTGCCATTATATACAGACAGTAAGTAGAACAAGTGAAGGAGAAACTGCAGAATTTTGTACAACAGAACATACGGAATTATAGTTTCGCTCAGTTCCGCAAACACATGAGGGACTGGGGATTGGACAGCAAAACGTAATGAACAGGTCTAGCACTAAATTATAATAAAACTAGATTTTAATTCGTCACTGAGACAAATTGGTGATCCGCGTTTTCGCTGCGATCATTAGATCTAAAGAAATTGTGACAAAGTATTGTTGCTTGCTCAAAACTGCCCCTTTTGACCTCAAATACTCTATCAAAAGTGAATTTGAAAATCGACGTGGGCGTACGTGTTCGCCATGACACGTGCGCGGATACAGCTAGCACCAGTGATGACCTTTAACCTGAAGTTACCATGCACCAAGTTTGGTCACCATACTCATCTCCAGTCATGAAATATGGACAAAAATTGATTTTTCTTTATGACGTCTCACTAACTTGTCATGCACAGTGATGCCTGAAATCTGATCTACGCATCATAGGCTATTAGCATACGCAATAAAAAGTAGGGGTCACCATTAATTCTAGAGAGTTATGAGTGATTTAAAAATGGCAGTCATTCACTACGCGCGCAAGTGCGCGAATTTACGTTTTTCTTGCGTGTAAGTGATATTTTGGGTTCTGGTGGACGGGAAAGGGTTCTTATTAACCCGTTGAAGACGAGTGACGAGATATCTCGTCACGAGGTCTATGGGAAATGCGTGTTAAAGCAAAAACAAATCGTCTCCAACGGGTTAACGTAGAATTCAGTTAGACATCCAAAACCATCGAAAAAACCAAGTTATTCCATAGGGAAATGTGTGCGCGCAAAAAAACGCGCGCGTTTGCGCGTGCACCAAATTGCTCCAAATGACCTGAAACATATAGCACTGTTAATAAAAAGTGATTTGAAGCATTTTGTAACTTTGACGCGCCCGTACACGCCTGTGGAGACGCGCACGCGCACGTGATGTGGACCAAAAGTTCACCCTTGACCTCAACTTGACATCTGCCAAAGTTCATTACTTTATTCAACTGCCGGCTGGAGATATTGCAAATGTAGGTTAGCTCTAACTTTTTCGTAAATGATGTCATAGAGACGTCACGGGCAAGTGACCACACTGACAAAAATGTTGTAACGAGGTGTTGACATGTGACATAACTATGCTAAGTTACAAGATGATTGACGATGTCGTTCTTGAGATATCTGATGCACAAGGAATGACCAGAAAGAAACAGGAATAAAAAATAAAGATTCTGACAAAATCTATGGTGATCCGCGGTTACGCGGATCACCAATAATGTTCAGATCACTTTGCAAATATAGATCAAGGGTAACGTGGTATGCATAATATTTTTGTTTCTCTTTTCAAAAATTCATATTTGTTTGAAATAAAAACTAGGAGAGTTTATTTCTTGAGACACAATCTACAACTATACATTTATTTCTTGAAATATGAATTATTTGCAATGTTCTGTACAAAGAAATTTACGTTTATCATAACTCTTTCATTTACAGTCAGTATGTGTCTTGAAAAATTGGCGTCAGACCTCATTTGATCAAAAAAGGAAAATATGCACAGAATGTTACTGAGGTATTGTTGAAATAGAAAGATGCATGAATCAATTAGGGAGCAAAAAGGCCTTTTGAGGTTGATTTTTCTCGAACTGTTTTCACACAGCTCAAATGCATAAGCCCTTTTTCCACTAAGCCAACAACATTGTCAAATGGCTTTCAGTTCATTCACTCCAGGGTGTATTGTTTTAGTGAAATTCAGAAGCTTAATACAATGTTGGTTTCAGTTTTTCATTGCTCTTTATCCCTCCTTTCATGTTCTTTAAGTGTTTGGTGTGTTTTTAAAGTGCTTTTATTTTGACAACATCTCCAAAACACTTCCAGCTTCTGTGTTTCAGTTTTCATTGATTGTCTTTTCATTATCTTCCTCCTTCATTCCTTGTCAGCCTCAAGAGACTCGTTTGATTTCGGAGACTTCTGGGTTGTATAAAGCAGAGGATGTAGCAAAGATAATTGTACAAGATTCTTTGGTAAGTAGAAGCTTTGTCTATTTGTATGGATGTATATGTGTGCATGTATGTCTGTATGTATGTACAAGTTTACTTTGTATTATGTATGTTATCCCATATGACGTAAGAATTACTGTCAAAGATTCTTTGGTAACTTGGAAACATTTTTTTGTAGCATATATTTATGTATCTATCTATGTGTGTATGTATGTGTATTAATGTATGTTTGTATGTTTGATTGTTGGCATGCTAGTTGAAATCCAGAGTGTACATGTAGCTGTTGTTGATCCAACAAATATTTCAATAATATGGAATTGTTCAGCCATAGAGAACAACATCAGTCCTACTAAAAATTGTTTTAAATGATATTTGTCAAGTGACTTTTAGATGATCTGGAACAGATATCCTATTTTGGAAACATAAGATTTTCAGAGAGTGCAATTTTTAGAGCATTAAAGACACAAGTTAACAATACCCACAGTTAAAAAAAAAGTGAGCTACATAATCCCCAATGCGCTATAGTGTCTGTGATAAGGTGTAAAAAAATTGTATTTCAGAATGATTATTTAGTATTTAAAAAGGGAAAATCTATGAGTACTCAGCTTGACTGGACTCACCTGACCCATTTCCTCCCACTGTGTGCAGATCTAGGCTAGTTTATACTCTACCACACTGGTAATAGTTCATTCATGCATATCTTGCCTGTGGCAGCATAACTTTCCAAACCTTTTACTCTAGGATGTTTATTTGTCCATTTAAGTACTACTAATTACTATTACCTGTATGTAGTTCAGATATCAAAGTTTGACATTTGTTTAAACTGAAGCTCCACAATGTTAGCTTGTGTCTTAAGCTCTCTATGTACCTATGTACATTGTTAGCTGATTACAATGTGCAGCAGCGTGCTTCATTCATCGTTCAGCACAAATCTCCAAGTAGTAATAATGAATGGTAATTATATAATGTGGATTATTCTGTTTGTGAGCACAATGGACACCTAGCTAGTCATTCACACATATGCATGAAAGTGTGCAAATTGTACTAAAATGGGATAAACACCAGTGTTTTCCAAATAATGTGTAAACTACTATAGTTCATGCAAGATCTGTGTTCTCCATTGTGGGATTCCCCAATATCAGTATTGATCAATTACAAGAGAAAAACTAAAAAACAACCACAAGACAAAAACATTACAAAATAAACAGCAATGTAGGACACTCCTCTATCCATTTGGTTAAGTTGATTGCACATCAAGACCATTCTTATTTTGGAAGACAATTTCACTTTCTACGTTTTTATTATTTGGGCTTTTTGAGTCAGTCACACTGAGATGTTATCATTTCTCACCCACAGAATGCAGTCTTTCTCAGCTACGTTGGCATGGATGGGTACATGCTCTCAATTCTGACGTGTGGTATGTCACCAGTCACCTCCATGATGGTTGGAGTTCAGCAGGTGAGCCCCTCATGATTTGTAATGAGGTTCCTGAATATCATTTCATTTTATTTTAAAGATACAATTTAAAGCCCAAGTTTATTTGGGGGGATTTTTTTTTATTTGAAAGCTTTATGCCCAAAGGTCATATCACACACACAAAACGAAAGACATTCAGAATCTGTTATTGGTGTGATATGACCTTTGGGCATAAAGCTTTCAAATTAAAAAAAAAAAAAAAAAACTTGGGCTTTAACATTGTGGAGGTTCAGTTTTTAAAAATTTGAAACTGTGATATCTTAGCGACATAGTACTACCTGAATGGACAAATAAACCTCCTAGAATACAAAACTGTGGATAGTTATGATCCCACTGGCAAGATATGGACAAACATCACACTTCACAAGTCACATGATGTAATATAGCAGTCTATGGAGGAAAATGGGCATGACACAACCCTGTATTCATAGATTTTCACTCTTGTAAAGCATTAAATGATCATTTTGATATACAATTTTTTTTCCAGGCTTCTTTTTTAAACCTTATTGAAGACACATATAGCATGGATTATGTAGCTCAGATTTTAATGTCCGCACATATAAGTAGCCGGAAGCATTATTTTAAACTTGGAATATTTGTTGAATGTTGCCTTTAATTTTGTTTTCACATGGTAATAACAGAACTTGGCTCAGCCAGTGCTGGCTGATATTCTACAGATAATCTGAAGTTTACAGTCGTTCCAGTGATCGGTCAGGGTTGTTCTCAGGTTTCCAGTTCAGAATATGGTTAGGGATTGACTTAGAGTTAGAGTTAAGGTTGAGGTTATTATTTGTGTATGCAAATTTTGGTGGAGCAGATGTCTGATCATACATGTACTTACAAATGGAACCAGCATAATTAATTGAACATTATAGAAAACAATAGATACAAAAATATACAATAATACATTAAAGGAAAATAAATGTAGATTAAACATGAACACTAAGTAAATAAACACAAACACTAGACAATAGACTCAATACTTAACAACAAATAATTTACTCATATAGTCTGGATCGTATTCAATCATACTTGTGTTGAAGCACCCCTACAGTTCAGTAATTTACAGTTAATAAATTATTTCAATAATATCTGGTATTTTGTTCCATTTCTTTAGACGTCTGTGATGTAAACTCCTACATTTGAACTTGGTTAAAAACCAAAATTGAAATATATTTTTCAAGACTGGTGATTTCTTGTCACAATGACAACTGGCCATGCAACATCATAGAAGTTTTGAACATTATGTTTGTGCTATTACCACCACATCTGGTATACAGGTAGCTTATATCCTCTAATAAAATGCATAATCATTTTTTTTTCCTTATCACATATTTTGCAGTAATTGCTAATCAATTGTACAAAGGTATACAAAAATTCGATTTGTATACATAAATCACAAAAACCCATGATGACGTTCATTTTTTGGCAAAAATTTTCATTTTGGGATCCAACACAAGGCAAACAAATGAATTTTGGAGCCTTGGGAATTCCTATATTGTTGAATGTTATTTTGTTTCATGAAGAACTATTAATGCAATAGAGAAACACGAAAGAATAATGTAAAATTGACCAAATTTACCAAAATTAATGTGTGACTGTTGTTTTTTATATGTGTATATGTCAAGTATTTGCGGATGAAATAAGAGTTCAGGGACACATAAAATAAAATTACTGTTGTCACACTAAATTATAGAATTGATATTCAAATTTATTATAAAGATTACTTCATAAAAAAAATATTGGAAAAAAATATCAGGCTTTACAGCCTATCCACATTCCACGTGAGCCTGGTCACTATACTGTAACAGTTACTTCAGTGAAGTTACATCAAAATTCCAGACTTCTGTTACCATATCATATTCTTTCCCATACAAATACATCAAACCCTGTACAATAATTCTTCTTATCTGATAAAGAAATATATTATATTCAGTTATACTCAGCCACCCTACCGATGTTGGCCAACACGAATGCGAAAGTCCTTGTTGACACCGTGAAGGACATACATAGTCACTGATGACTGTAGCTGAGTCTGGTCTAAACATGCCACTCACTCACGGCACTGTCATTCACCCGTAGCCCAATTATGACCAAGGTCGTGTGTTGCGAAGTGGCTCCACCCTCGGAAATCAGAATCGTTTTGAATTTTTCAGGATTTTAGCTGGTACACCATAACATCAGCATACCAGGATGTGACTATGAAATAAATAAAGCTTGCTTTCTAAAAAATGTTCACAATATCATTGCCCCATACAATATTTCCTATAACCGTTTTCAATTTAAATAACTCATACTTTAATTGATAAATACCTCACTACAGTACCCTTTATTTTGAATACTAATCAACCAATAATTCCCTTTGACACCAAAAATGTTAAATGTATGATATAAGTATCCTTCATGATTGATAATAATTGATCTACCAATATACTGATGACAATAATCTTACATGGTAACACATTCATCATCAAGTTTCTGTTATTTACCAAAATGATGGTAATAAGTAAAAGTAATACGCTTCAAGTATATCAGAGCCACAGCCATAAGTTTATTTTTTATGTAGCTCCCTCACGTGTCAGACTTGGTCCTGTTATTGATTGATAAACACATCTATAAAAATTTAGACAAAATGGCCATAAAGTTTACTTCCACCATTTAGCTTCAATGCTTTCTTATTCTGAAACAACGCCTTTAAATATATCTTCACTTTTAGTTGGGTATGCATTTACATAATCATAAAAAAATACTTTTACCAGATTGGGCCAAATATGATAGCTTGAATATACCAGAAATATGTAGCAACTTCTGTATGAATCCTCCCTGTTGTGCACATCTCACAACGACAATGAAAGGTCAAGTAAATGGTCCTACTTACAGTAAATCTTTATTACTGGAGCGAGATGGGAACTTGGAGGTACTGTATATGCTATATATTTCGCAGTGGTTTTGTTTTCGCGAATTTCGCGACTTACTGAACCGCGAAAGTTTTCACTTCCTGACATATCGGTACAACGTGAATGCAAATACAATAAAATCACGAAAATATACTCTCGCTGCTCTCAGTAGTCTCGCAAATTCCTTGTCTTGAAGCAAAATCGCGAAAATATATGGACTCCAAATATATGGCGTAAACAGTATTTTGCTGCACTGGTGGCCTTCCCGATCTTGGCAGCAAGCTCTGCATGCTGCCATCTGCAACACAGCCATTTAAAACTCCCAACTTGTCTCCACTTCTTACTCTCTCTCCCCAGCTTGTGATCTCAACTGACCACTACACCCTAGCTGTAGCTCTTCTTATCTA
Organism: Eucidaris tribuloides; assembly: GCA_001188425.1. Taxonomy (NCBI): domain Eukaryota; kingdom Metazoa; phylum Echinodermata; class Echinoidea; order Cidaroida; family Cidaridae; genus Eucidaris; species Eucidaris tribuloides. The sequence goes on from JZLH01S0317154.1 coordinate 21,645, forward strand.
ATCTGTGCACTGAGCTTCACTACTTAGCACACAGAACGTACATCAAGCACCAAAAATTTTCCATCATATTCTTATGAATAATTTATACACAAGCATTGGAACTTTCCTGCTTCAGGAGTCAGAACTAGAATACATTATGTAAAAAAGCTAATTGTTGCTTTTTTTTTCGACAGCATACATTCATTCTAAATCTTGTAACTAAAAACTAAATTCCCTATAATCCTTGGACCCGAGGAATGAGCCATCATACATATATTGTTCAGTACATGTATTTCATTTTCTATGTGAAGTCTGATCACTTTTGTCTTGTGAAGAAATCATATTTCCTTTGTGTTTAAACATTCGAACAATGAATCAAAATTTGAAATTTGACCGACATGTGACTACAAATTATAACGTAATGTAAATCCATTTACTCACGCATAGTTAATTTGTGTCCATGTAACAGATGTCGCAAACCGTAAAAAGCCGTAGGTTCACAAAATTCTGGGCATTGACCTTCCAAGGTTGAAGAGTTCGATAAATCGGGGCCAGGGTCATCCAGGGTATCGTACTTGAAAATTTCGCACACATACGGGTAGATGATGACATTGAACTTTGGTGTACATCAAGTTTGTTTGAAGAAGGAAATTCTTTGAAGCACCCTTAAAATATTTGAAATTACAGTTAGCGTTTCACCAGACAACTAACTGCGACACTGTCATTTGTTCATGGAATCAAGGATACTTGCAAGACTGTGCCTCGTGAAATTAGATAGTATGATTGTATAGTTCTTGGTGTTTTTATTGAGCCGACTGCAGTATAGTGATACGTATCAATGCCAAACAGCAATGATATTGTGTTCGCTTATAAGAAACTAATACTTTATATTTTTGAAGGAAAAAAAATAATGTGCAAATGGGAAATGAATCTGTTGCCTACCGGTATATTGTCTACTTCATAATGTTTACAATGTCAAATTTAAAAGTAAAATTGTACTGCCAATCTACAATGTTGTATATCAGATACGGTACAAATAATGGCTTTTTGTATAATTGTAGTATATGCAGTTAAAATTCACCTTTGTTTTCTAGAAATGTGAATAGTTTGACAGTAATTGAAGGAAAAATAATTTGCCTTTCTGTATAAAATCATGTCCTGTTTGGAATGGGGGAATATGTATTTTGATTAATGCCACTCATTAAAAAGTCAATGATGGATTTATGATAATAATAAAATTGCTTGTGCTTTATATAATTCTATAAGTAACATAAACTACAACTAACATAATTTTAACATAATAATACCAACTTGACATAAAAAATAACTAGATATAATCATATAACAACTAAAAAGATATATTTTTAAGGACTTTAGTAAGGTGTGAGTATATGTGGTGGCCGTAAGTTGACTTGGTAATTGTTCCAGCACAAGGGTGCTGCTGACTAAAAGTTGATTCCCTTATGAACATGTTTTATCAAAAAGATTGAAGATTTCTTTGTGTCCCCAACTTACATGTTTCATATAATTGTTGCATAAGTTCAGCAATGGTATGAGACAAGTATGTTGGGGATGTATTAACCAATTTTAACACTTTGGGTGCTAACAGCGCACCGGCTCACCCACGTAGAACCTCAATGAGGAACTATCGGCCCACCATTTTTGCTAGAAGACAATCAGTTCCATACCTTTTAATTGGAATGACAAACGTCACTGAAGTTCCTGCCAATGATATTCATCATGAAATGAAGACACATTGAAACAACTAAATGAGTTAAAATGTCTTGTCTCGATAGCATTTGAATTTTTACAGAAATCATACATGTTTGAAGTTATACACATAGGTCCAAAGCAATCCAGTCCCTGGTTAACACACCTGGATTTTTTGCCCAGCACCCAAAGTGTTAAAGGTTAGTTAAATTCCAAGGAATTCACAGTTTGTGTTTTGTTTTGAAATTGATTTTTCGTCAGTTCATTTTCTGCTTCTAAGATCTGAAGACATTCTAATTCAATGTTCCTGAATATCTTTTTCTTGTCTCATTCTCCTGACAGGTTGCATTCATGGGCCTGTTCCGTGTCATCTCCTGCGTCTACCTGGGAAGTTTTGATCGCATCATCCGGAAGTGTAAGGAGGAGAGGGAGGCGATGCAGGAAAGTCAAAAAGAGAAGTGAACATAATATCGCTATATCTGATCTAGCGATAAGGCATGTGGAAATTTCTATACCACATTGTCCAGAACTAAGTGAAGGATTGGTGTTTGTCACTGAAATCGGGGCAAATCATATTTTACCAGGCATGATATTCTCATGATTTAGATTTGAATTTCAGTTTCGTGGTTTTCCTATCAATGATTTTAATTTCATGTTATTTTCAAGCGATCATAGTTTTTCATACAGATGCTGCACTAATTGTACTCCAATTATGCTGCAGCTGAATTATTTGGACAGATTTGTACAATCGTACTTAGTATTCTTGTGCTGTACATTCTGAAACAAAACAAGCCATATTGCATGAGAGTGCAGTCTTGTGTGTGTTTCACGCAGACCCACATACCTCTGTTTGTGTGAGCTGCTCACATAGACATTCTCCCATCTTATGATAGAGTTTGTAGTCTGATGGACCATATGAATCAGGTGTGTGATAGGACCTAACTCTTGTCAATTGTATGTGGAAATTTCTTTAGTCCCATTCATAAAAAAATTATGTCCTTGACCCAGATATGTATCAACATGAACAGAAATGGGAAATTACCATGATATTTCTTCTGGAACTTGGATGAAAGT
>JZLH01S0317156.1:0-12773 GCA_001188425.1 Eucidaris tribuloides
GTAGAACATACACTAAACTGCAATTGCTTTTCTGCACAATTTTCAAATTTTAGATAATTAATGATCTTCAGATTTCACAAACAAGTCCTTCATAAATAGCCCAAGGGCATGAATGATGTTTGGCTGTGCTGCAGGAATGGTGCAAATGAGATTCCTTGCCTTCAAAATGGCAGTATTCAGTTTTGGTACATACAATCATACAACTCACCAAACATGATAAAGATGCCCGCTCCCAAGACTCCCCCACAGCCTGTACCGCTGGACCACGCATTGACGAGACGACTATCAAACTTGGACAAGTAGCCAAGGGCAAGACTGCAACAGGAGAGACAACAAAAACAACTTGTAATACTGTACTTCGAAGGACTTTATCACCATGTTCAAACGAGGTGGAGGCCAGAGCCTACACAACCCTAGTTCCCCCTCAACTAGAATATGCATCAGAGGCTTGGAATCCCCACAGCACCACATTAATCAAAGGGCTTGAGCAAGTACCAAAAACAGCTGCTCGCTTTACGTGCTGTGACTATAAGAGCACTACATCATCCTGACACCTTGTAACATCACTCGGATGGGATTCCCTCCACACTCGTCGCCTCGTAGCTCAGTGTATTCTATTCTACAAACTAGCGTCACTCCCCTTCCCACACACAGTAATTTCTGCATCCTACTTCAGCAGCATGATCATGACTTGAAGTATACGGTTCCAAAGGCAACCATTGACACATTCAAGTTCTCCCTCTTTCCAAGAATATCAAGGATATGGTACCATCTACCCAGCCAGGCTGTGTATGTAGGCCTACATGCCATCACGTCTAATAGCTTCAGAGAGGCTGCCCTTCCAGATGTAAGGGTGATGCAGCCTCCAGTGGGCTCCATCGTAGACGGAGGGGAACAGTTTTAACTTGCACGTATTGCACAATGCAAAATTTTAGTGCTCATTTTTCATGTATTATACACCTACACTACCACATGACACGCCCTTTTGGCACATGACTACACGTCATCCTGGTAAAGGTTTCTGTGTGGGCTGATTGAAGGGATTACTCCAAGTATCAAGTGTTTTTTATATACTGTAAAACTTTGAATCAACACAAGTTTAATAATTAGTCATAATGTTTTACAATGAAAACTACAAGTAATTTTGAATCTTCATTTCATGAATGTTAATTGCACAAGTCAAGACAACTACCATGGAGGACAACTCCTCCAAGGACTTCTCATCCAGAGGACAACTCACCACCGACAACTACCTGGAAGGTAATTCTCTGGGAGGACGACACCCCCACCAGAGGACAGATGTTTATCCATGCATACCATGCCAGTGACACCATAACATTTCAAACTTTTGTATGCTAGGATGTTTATTTGTCCATTTAAGCACTATTACGTACCTAAGATATCAAAGTTTAACAGTTTTTTAAATTAAAGTTCCACAATGTTAGCTTTTGTCTTTAAACTTCTCAGACAGTTGTCGTCCAAATGAGTAGCCCAATAACTCTTTTTGCACTTATTGTTCAACAGTCCTGAATTGTATAGCATCACTATTGCCATTATTTTGGTTTCTTGGTATACCATGCCAGACATGCTACAATCTCCAGCACCCACCTGTCTGTAAAGGCCAGTTTGGGGGGATTCATTTGAGTGATCAGTATACACAGATTTCACTGTATTTAAATTACTCCAATTGGAATTTTACACATTTAATCCTAGTATTTCAAATTAACAGTAAAACCTATTGTCATATTACCCAATGGGTTTCTTTATACTTTTTTTTATTACTTTTTAGGATGCAACCTCTATTTGTTTTAATTTCAGGTTGAACACAAAGTTCACTTACTTTTCTCCAAATGCATATCCCGTACCAATAGCCACCTGAAAACAAAAAGATATAACATATTAAATACAACTGAAGAACAAAGATACACAAAACAATACTACTAGCATTTTCCTGCAGCTGAATTATACTGTCAATCCCCTTCAACATGTTTTTACTAGGGCACCAAATTACTACAGCCAATCCAGTACGTTATATTTTCAATTTTGAACCCTGTCGTAAATATTGTAGTTATGGGCCTGCATGTATATACCAACTATACACTAGCAGGAGTGGATCTCCCACCTGGGAGGATTTGTCTGTAATTTGTTTACTTAAGGAGAATCAAGCATAAACATAGAAGTATCTTAATTTTATCCGGGGACAATAAAAATAAGCCCCATAGAGAGCCACACAGCAGGTTTCCGTTCCACGAGTGATATTGACATTGTTTATTTTAGAATGAGTCAATTTTTGAGTACAAAATTTTTACAGGAGAATCCATGCATAGTTTACTTGATTCTAGAGTAGTTTCAGCCCAAGTTGAGGACTACCCCCAATCATGTCATTTACCTTTAATACCACTGCGTGACATCATGACAGTAGTGATTAATTGTTGTCATGTGTTATAAAGGACGACATTTATCACTATATTTCCTTTTGAAATCACACTTGAGGAATCGAAACTGTTGTTGAAATACTTACAATGGAAAACACTGCAATGATAAAACGTGAAGCAAAGGCCACACCTGCTATACCTGGAAGATGTATTTGAATGAAGAAACACAAATGAAAGGTGTTCAATGGCAATGACTTGATTGGGAGTAACTGAAAATTGCTCAAGAAACAATGAGTACATGTAGATACTATTGAAATGAGTTGAAACATACATAAATATACATGTACACCAACTGGCAGGATTGATTTATCTTAACTCTTAACCTGCCGGAGGATTTGAACCTGTACGGACGTTATGTGTATTATTTGGTGCAGATCCGCAACTTCAGCACGTAAAGAGTTAAACCATTGGCATCAGCAACTGGATGTGCCATATGTGCCACTATATGGGAATTGAGGAATCTAAAATGCAACAGGTTAAATTTGTTTACGAAGGGAGAAACAAGCAAAATTAATAAGGTAAATGACATGATTGGGGGTAGTCCTCAACTTGGGCTGATACTACTCTAGAATCAAGTAAACTATGCAAGGCTTCTCCTGTGAAAATCTTGTAGTCAAACGTTCACTCATTCTAAAACAAACAATGTCAATATCACTAGTAGCATGGAAACCTGCTGTGTGGCTCTCTATGGGGCTTATTTTTATCCTACCGCGCAAAGAATAAGATACTCCTATGTTTATGCTTGATTCTCCTTAAGTAAACAAATTACAGACAAATCCTCCCAGTGGGAGATCCACATCTGCTAGTGAACAGCTGGTATATATTTCAACTCATTTGGTTCTTGAGGCATTTTCAAGTGTTCCCAATGATGTCACTAACCTTTAAAGCAGGACTGATAAAAATTGAATCTATAAAATGCTGCACAACAAATTTACCTCTCACGGCAAATACTGACATTTGTGAAAAATGTAAACAATTTCACCAAACGAACATTAAAGATTGTGTCATTGATTTGCATGTAAAAAAACATCTACACGTAAATGAATGAAATCAGCGGAAATCATATCCAATGTGACGATTAATATAAATAAACACCTCTCATAGAGACTTGGGGTAAAATATTGAGTTTTGGTGAAAATCTGGACGGTTAAACTTCATCCTTTTTCAAATGACTCTTAAGTCCTTTAAAAAAAATCTGTGACGTTGACGTGCACGGGCCGTTCCAAAATTGTCCGATCAGCCGTTAGCCGAAGGTCGCGCAGAGGTTAGCCGTTTAACCAATCAGTGCGCTCCGCTGGTCTTGCGACGGTACACATAACCGCAATTCACAATTTGAGCAAAATTTAAACTCACGGAAAGAACAACATTCTGGTAACATGCCGTTATTAGTTTTTCTCATAAAACAACAAATTCATGACGTATGGATCTCAAACTTTCAACACACCATTTGTGAATACTAAACTACCGTTTGGTATTGATAATGAAGGGAAGTAATGGACTTGCACATCCCTGACACAATCTTTAAACAATGTACAGTGTACTTGATTCCAGAATCCCCAAATGAGGACTATTACTACTACTACTTCTACTGCTACTACTACTACTACTACTACTACTACATGTACTACTACTACTACTATTACTACTACTACTACTACTACTACTACTACTACTACTACTACTACTACTATTACTACTACTACTACTACTACTACTACTACTACTACTACTACTATTACTATTACTACTACTACTACTACTACTACTACTACTACTACTTATATTACTGAAGGTCTCACTTCAACCCCTCACCCCATCTTTAATTTAAGTTGTGATTAATGATCATGCAGATCTGGTGGAAATTATTAATACAACAATAATTTGTAATGGAACTGCCATCAGTGTTTGCTATAGAGATAGCGCTATTAAATGACCTATTTTTTAGCGTTTGTTGATCACATACCGAAAAAGGGCAATTACTATTTTAGCAATATCATACCAGAGTGTAATCAAATCTAAGCTGGGATTGGCCAAAGTCCTCCAATCAATATGACTGAACTGGTTTTGTTGTGCAATATATGGCTGCTGTATAATTATTGGTCATTCTGTATTCATCAGTGCTTTACGAGATGGCTGATGCAATATCAAGAATGGGTGATTTCAAGTTCAGTGTTGGTGTTGAGGCAACAAAATCGTCTGCTAAAGCAAGCTCCAACACCGAGCTCGGTTTAGCAGATGATACCGATTGCACTATCGATTGCACAACACCGAGTGATGTCACGCGCAATTCATGGTGTTGGCTGAAAGTTACGCTGATGGCCCAAATTTTTGGACAAATGTTACAAAATGACACCAAACCAATACTGCCTGTCACAAAACTTGCATGAATCTGAAAGGCAAGTTATTTTCTCTATTCTTTTATGGAAGTTAAATTCATTTTGGCAAACTATGTAAATTTTTAAGGGGAAAAGGTACTTTCAGCGGTTTGCGTTGCATGGTGAAGCTTCTCCATAGCCAACACACACACGCATGTTAGCTCTGCCCATAACAAGACCAACACCAACACCGAACTTGAAGCCACGAATTTCCTAAACCTAGGGTTTAGTGTTGATGAATGGGAAAATTACACATAAATCACAAACACCAACCATGGTACTCAGTTCAACAGACAATATTCAACACCAGTGTCAACACGAACTACAGGAAGTACGTCATAATTTTCGGGGTCAACCCTGACACCAGGCTTGACTTCAAGTACAGTGTTATAGCTGGTGTTAGTGTTCTTACAACACCAACACCAAATTTCAACACCAAACTTGAAATCACCCAATGTATTCAATGATTTTATTATGAGTTTATAAGTACAGTTTAGGTTTTAGTTTTAGTTTTTTGTCAATCAGACAACTTTGTTGTCAATCGTTCACAAAGTATTCTATTGCCACCCCCAGACATCAGAAAATAACATCAACCCCACTGAAAATTTATTGTAGTTCATTTCACATTTTGAGTGATTTCTGAAAGATGTGAGTTTCAGAGTGAGCAATTTTCAGGGCATTGGTAGAACATTATGGGTCTATGATCTAACAAGAGCCCCGGGGGGCACGACGCTCAACTGAGTTCTCGCAAACTCTCTATGGTACCCATAGAAAAAAAAATCAGCTATATGTTTAGTTTTGGCCCTTGGAGCCTGATATCTAGGCACCCACATAGCCAAATGAAACAGCTGGAAAACTTTGTATCCCCTTGCCATACACATATAGCTGATTTTTCCAAGTTTAATTAAATTCTGACATCCATTTTTATTAAAAAAACAAGGCACGCCCTAGTATCTTAACATTTGACCTTTGACCTACTTACATGTATGTGACCTTGACCCCAATTTAACATTGAGGTCACTATACATGTAGCATTTACCATCCAAGTTAGTCACAAATGGGCCAATAACAACCAAAGAAACATTCAACTTCATTTGACCTTTGACCTACATATGTGACCTGTGACCCCCAAATTACATTGAGGTCCCTGTTACGCATCTACCACCCAAGTTTGGTTACAAATGGGCTTGTGGTTAGAAAGTTACCTAGTTTGGGCCCTTATGGGCCCGGCCCCCTGGGCCCCCAGGGGGGGGGGGGCCTGGTGTACCATTCCAGGAACACTCTATCCCCTCTCTCTGAGGATCATTCCCACCAAGTTTGGTCTAAATCCATTGATGTGAATGTGAATTATTCCCATAGGGCCCCATCCCAAACTTTTGCCCCCTTTAGGGGCCAAACCGGGCCACCCTGGGCATTGTCATGAGAAACATTAATTATGCACATTATAGAGGTATCTACACACAAAGTGGCTTACCTAAACTATTTCTGGATCTAGAGAAGAAGATGTTTGAAAACTACCTACTTTTGGCCCTTTAGGGCCATGCCCCTGGGCCCCCAGGGGGGCCAGGTATACCATTTGAGGACCCTTGAATCCCAACCCCCTAAGGATCATTCCTGCCAAGTTGGGGCCAAATCCAATCATTAATTTTGAAGAAGAAGCTGAAAATGTGTACAAGATTACGCACGACGAACGACGCACGACACACGACGGACGACGGACGAAAAGTGATCGCAATAGCTCACTTGAGCCTTTGGCTCAGGTGAGCTAAAAACCTTCGCCTTGGATTTGGCCATGAAAATTTTTCCCTTGGGACTCCCCACCCCCTACTTTCTAGCTTTTTGCTTCGCTGCTTGGCAATGAATGAGAATGATTGGCCATTTAAAAATCACAAGGACGTCATAGCAGATTTTTAGAAGGGTTTCTGATACCTGGCATCCTTAACCTTAACCTCATGTCGACCTCTACTTACACTTCATTTTTTACCCCATTGACACCCATTTTTTTTTTTACGCGGTCATAGAAGGCAATCATTGGTGATCCGTGTAACCGCTGATCACCATTATTGGTGATCCGCGTAACCGCGGATCACCATAGAGTTTGTACAAAATTTTCTTCTTTGTTTCATTGTGTTTCTTTCTGGTCACTTTTTGTTCAGATGATATCCAATTAACGCCATCATCAATCTTCTTGTAACTTAACATAGTTATGTCACGTGTCAATACGTCGGCATGGTAGTCTTGTCAATGTCATAGACTATCTGTGACGTCATCTATGACGTCATTTGTAAAAAAGCTAGAGTTAACCTATATTTGCAATATCTCGAGCCGGTGGTCGAATAAAACAATCAAACTGGGCAAAGGTCAAGTTCAGGTCATGGGTCATCTTTTGGTCCAAACCACGTGCGCGCGCGCGCGTCTCCACGTGCGTGTACGGGCGCGTCAAAAAATAAAATTGCTCCAAATGACTTCTTATTAACAGTACTATATGTTTCAGGTCATTTGGAGCATTTTAGTGCGCGCATACGCGCGCGTTTTTTTCGCGCACACCCCTTTCCCGACCGAATAACGTAATTTTTTCGATGGATTTAGATTTCTGACTGAATTCTACATCGTTTAAAACCCTTTCCCGACCACTAGGACCCAAAATATTGCTTATATGCCCAGAAAACATAAATGCGCTCGCATTGCGCGCATAGTGAAAGAGGGGCATTTTTAAATCGGTCATAACTCTCTAGAATTAACGGTGACCCCTACTTTTTATTGCTTATTCTGATAGCCTATGATGCGTAGATAAGGTTTCAGATATCACTTTCTATGACAAATTCTTCTGTCGTCATCTATGACGTCACAAAGAAAAATCGTGTTTTGCGCATATCTCATGACTGGAGTAGAATGTGATAACTAAACTTGGTACACAGTAACTTCAAGTCAAAGGTCATTACTGGTGCTCGTCATATGCGTGCGGGAGTCACGACGAACGCGTACGCTCACGCCGAAATATTAAATAATGTTTGACAGAGAAGTTAAGGTGAAAAGGGACAGCTTCGAGCAAGTTATGATACGCCATATAGACTGTCACAATCTCTTAATGTCTAATGATCGGAGCGAATACGCAGATCACCAATTCGTCTCAGTGACGAATTAAAATCTAGTAGAGTTTGTTTGTTTATTTGTGTTTCTTTCTGGTCACTTTTTGTTCCGATGATAACTCAAGAACAATAGTGTTAATAATCTTGTAATTTAACAGAGTTACGTCTCATGTTAATACCTCAGCATGGTAACCCGGTCAATGTGATTTGTAAACAAGAGCCCCGGGGGGCACGACGCTCACCCGAGACCTCGCAAATTCTCTATGGTACCCATAGAAAAAGCATCAGGTATACATAGTTTTGACTTTTGGCCCTTAGAGCCTGATATCTAGGCATCAACATAGCCAAATGAACCAGTTGGAAAACTTTGCATCCCCTTGCCATATAGCTGATTTTGCCAAGTTAAATTAAATTCTAAGATCCGTTTTTATAAAACAAGGCACGCCCTAGTATCTTAACATTTAACCTTTGACCTACTTATGTGACCTTGACCCCTATTTAGCATTGAGGTCACTATACATGTAACATCTACCATCCAAGTTAGTCACAAATGGGCCAATACCAACCAAAGAAGAAATTTGCAGTATATTTTATCATCTGACTTCATTTAACCTTTAACCTACATATGTGACCTTTGACCCCCAAATAACATTGAGGTCCCTGCTACGTATCTACCACCCAAGTTTGGTTACAAATGGGCTTGCGGTTGGAAAGTTACCTAGTTTGGGCCCTTATGGGCCCTACCCCCTCCCCCCCCCAGCCCCCAGGGGGGCCTGGTTTACCATTTCAGGAACCCTCTATCCCCTCCTCCCAAGGATCATTCCCACCAAGTTTGGTCTAAATCCATTGATGTGAATGTGAATTATTCCCATTGAGCCCTACCCCCAAGCTTTTGCCCCCCTTAGGGGCCAAACAGAACCACCCTGGGCATTGTCATGAGGAACATTATTTCAGCACATATAGAGGTATCTACACACAAATTGGCTTAACTAAACTATTTCTGGATCTAGAGAAACATGTTTGAAAACTACCTACTTTTGGCCCTTTAGGGCCCTGCCCCTGGGCCCTGCCCCTGGGCCCCCAGGGGGGCCAGGTGTACCATTTGTGGACCCCTGAATCCCCACCCCCTAAGGATCATTCCTGCCAAGTTTGGGCCAAATCCAATCATGCATTTTGATGAAGAAGTTGAAAATGTGTAAAAGTTTACGCACGATGAACGACGAACGAAAAGCGATCGCAATAGCTCACTTGAGCCTTTGGCTCAGGTGAGCTAAAAAGCTAGACTTAACCTACATTTGCGATACCTCAAGCAGTCGAATAAAACAACCAAATTAGGCAAAGGTCAAGGTAAGGTCATGAGTCAACTTTTGGTCCAAACCATGTGCGCGCGCGGGGCTCCACTGGCGTGTATGGGTGCATCAAAAAATTAAAATGCTCCAAATGACTTTTTATTAACAGTACTACATGTTTCAGGTCATTTGGAGCATTTTGGTGCATGTGCGTACGCGCGCGTTTTTTCGCACGTATCCCTTTCCCGACCAAATACCGTCGTTTTTTCGATGGTTTTTGATGTCTGATTGAATTCTCCATCAATTAGAACCCTTTGCAGACCAGCAGGACCCAAAATATCACTTACAAGTGCAAAAAACTTAAATGCGTGCGCATGCGCGCGTAGTGAATGGCGGCATTTTTAAATAACTCTCTAGAATCAACGGTGACCCCTACTTTTTATTGCTTATTCCAATAGACTATGATGCGTAGATAACATTTCAGGCATCGCTTTCTATGCCAAAGTGTTGTGACGGCATCTATGACGTCACAAAGAAAAAAATCATATTTTGCGTATATGTCATGACTTGAGTCGAGTAACATAACCAAACCTGGTACATAGTAACTTCAGGTCAAAAGTCATCATGGGTGCTTATCATATGCATGCGGGCGTAACGACGAACATGTACGCGTACGTGTAATATTAGGTCTTAAATTAGTCAATTTTCTCTAGAATTAACGATGACCCCTACCTTATATTGCTCATTCTGATAGCCTATGATCCATAGATATCATTTCAGGCACCACTTTGCATGCCGAATACTTGTGGCGTCATCTATGACGTCACAAAGAGAAATCGTAATTCGCACATATCTCATGACTGGAGTCGAGTAAGATAACCAAACTTGGTACCCAGTAACTTCAGGTCAAAGGTCATCACTGGAGCTAATCATAACCGTCCGCGCGTCGTGACAAACGCGTACGTCGATTTTTGAAAAAACGCTTCATATAGAGAATTTAAGGTGATGAGGGACACATTTCATCATGCAATGATACTTGATTTTGATGGCTTCTCACATTTTGTTTAGATTTAATGATCGGAGCGGTTACGTGGATTACCAATTTGTCTCAGTGACGAATTAAAGTCTAGTTAATTTTTAATCTGTCAATAAGTATGTGACGTATGGTGGGACCCCCAAATACCTGGTAGTGTTACATTTTTCAGTCCTCTTCTTAATTAAACTTGATGCACCAGAGCTATCCTTTATCCAATTATAATGAATTTGTGCTCATTCTGCAGCAAAATTACTCTGCTTTTGAAATCTGATAAGCAATCTTGCATTACGCTTTGTTTAATTAGCCAAAAATGCAAAAATGTTAACAAGGGTAAATCTGGTGGATAAGCGGAGGAGGAGTGTGTACAATCTCTATGGAGAAATTGCAAATTCACCTGTACTCTTTTGTTTTTCTTACTATTTGCAGCAGATAAGCTATCTTGGAGTTATGATATGAATCTGACTAACTTGATACATGTTGTACTTCACAATTCTCAATAGTAAAAAGAAATTGTCTTCTACACTGTAGGTCATTAATTACTTAATTAATTACTGGTGTAGCTTATGCTTGCCATTGACTTGTACATGTTATGAAGCATGATAGTACTGCATGTGAGGACACACAAGTATGTTCACTTCAGGGCTACATTTTGGTTGAAATTTTGAAATACACTCTACTGATCCATTTATTAAACAATAATCTACTATTTAATCTCGAAAATTTGTTAGTTAGGTTTATCAAATTGTTTTTTTAATTAGTGTAATTAATGTTTTTGTAACAAATCGCAACACAATTTTTAACATATTTTGTCACAGCCTGTATCACCCCATCTGAAAATTAAAAAGTAGTAAAACCATACATTTTCTTGAAGCTGACAGTGTGTTTTTTCACAATATAACATCAATTTTGAGCCATGACTTAATACTGACAAGTGTAATGAGTTGTCATCAATATCACAAAACTATACGTTTTTTGTGATATTACCCTTTAATTTTTTTTACACACCCTGTATAGCAACTTGACCCTGGATGATTGAGATTCTCTGAAGTATAAGCTTTCAGAAAATGTATACTTTTGTTGGTTTCTGATTAGTACTTTTTGAGTTATATTGGTTTAAATGCAAGAAGTGACAAAATTCATAATTTTGGTGCCTGTAACGCAAAGGGGTCCCACCATACGACATATGACCAAAAGCAAAACGGAAAAACAAATTAAAAGGTGTCTTCAATATTTTTCATTTGTGAAACCAGAATTTAAAAAAAATAATAAATCAGTATGATTCAGTAAGTGTGTTGAGTTCTTAATTTCTTAAAATTATTTAAAATGTTGCTTAATTTTTCAATTTGGATGAGACAAATTGAAAAAAGAAAATTATCCAAAGACAGAAAAAGACAGAAAAAAAAAAATTTTCATTGTTTCCAACACAAATCCTGAATGCAAGAGGGTAGGCTTAATGTATCATGTCTAATAATAAGCAAAAATGAAAAAGCAAATCAGGTGTACATATGTATTGTATTCAATTTTTAATTTACGAATCCAGATTCCCAGAATAAAAAAAAAGACATCAGAAAGTGTGTTACATTTTCAATTCAATTTTTAGTTTTAGCCGACAAAAAAGGAAATGAATGAAAAATATTCTTAGTTTTCTCAATGAAGATGGAAAAACAATCAGAAAAGGCAATTAATTAGATCTATTCAAATACCGAATTGAAAAAAAAGAGTATCATTGTTTATTTTATAATTTAACAAAAAATTATACTGTAATTTTTGTAAATTTTGATAGGAAGAAATGAAGACATAAATTCTGCAAAGAAATTTTTTTTAGAGGTTTCAACTTAATTATCTGTAAAGTATACACCTATCAATTGTAAGACGCACCCCTCGACCCCCGGGAATGGTGCGTCATGGGTGGGTCATTTACCAACAAATTATGATGCAGGGTACCGTCATGGAAGCATTTGGTCCGTCACAGCATGGTGAATGGGGTGCGTCAGTTTGTATACGTTTAAGTAGGCCTAGGCACAGTCATTGTAAGAAAATGGTCCGTCATAATCGAGACACACAGGTGCGTCATGGTACAGGGAAACCTCGTTATAACGAGCTCGGATAAAGCGAGGTACCGCTTTCAACGAGGTGATTGTCTCGGTCCCGTTTTCATTTACGTGTTGTTCAATGGAAAGAACTGCCGTTTACAGCGAGCTCAGTTATTGCGAGATATTGCTTATAACGAGGTATTTCTCTCAATCCATTAACAAAGAAAAACATAAAAAAATTCACCCGGTTAAAACGAGGAAATGAAAGTCGCATGGTCCGCTGACCAAATTCAAATTTTGGCAACGCAAAAATGGCCAATTGTTTCAGAGCGCATCGCACTTCAGCCTGCCTAGCCATGCACATACATGAAGTCCCCTGATATCTGCAAGTGTGTGTGTGTGTGTGTGTGTGTGTGTGTACACACACAACTGCACAGTACATGTCACACAAAGCCTGCCTCCCGTACACAGTACTCGACGCAAGTTACGAGCGTGAAGGTTGCTGCTTCATTTCGA
>JZLH01S0317265.1:49422-67018 GCA_001188425.1 Eucidaris tribuloides
CGATGCATTTGTGACCCGTTACCACGATAGCCTGATAAAGTCATACGACTCAAAGGTAAGGGAAGTAGCAATATCATAATTATGATATAAAGTACAAGAGTGAAGTATCCTAAAAAGGTCAATCGTTTTATGACCTCCACTTGTTTTCTAAAATTTGTAATATTTCTATTTCTTCCCAAGTATTTTCTTTATCAGGGTATCGTGGTGACAGGTCACATTTTTATTTCGGTCCCCTTTAACGAAGAAGAAGAAGAAGAAGAAGAAGAAGAAGAAGAAGAAAAAAAAGAAGAAGAAGAAAAAGAAAGAGGAGGAGGAGGAGAAAAATAAGAGGAGGTCAAAGAAGGAATAACAGCTTTGTACAACTCTTTTAAGACCTACCTATACTGGCAGAAGATTTTGCCCAAAGATACAATTTTTCAACATTTTTTGTAATAGCTTGGGTTGGTGGGGTGGGGGTCGCATTTCGGCAAACCCCGCCTAACGGCTGAATAACACGAAACAATTACCATAGTACGTAGCGGCATCCCATGTACTGGTACATGTGTCTGGAAGGTCGGGATCCGACGGAGAGGTGGGAGGGGCTTCCATCTCCATATCGGTCCGCTCCATAGTTGGTTTGCCTGTCATGATAAAACATATTTAAATTATACAGTTATGTACATCGTTTTGTGCATACCACACGTGTACTCCCTGTTTGCCTGACAATAGTTAACGGTAAAGGAAAGGCGTATGATCCTGCTGGGTTTTTTTTTCAGGAATAACCTCCAATTGGGGTGACTGGATCGGTTTCACATAGGCCTAAATATTCAAATTCTCTTTTCCCCCATTATGATGATTAAGTTATCATGATGATTATTTTTATAGTCATAATTTCTAAATGTGTCGTAATTTTTTCTGGGGGGTTTTGGCCAAAGGGAAGGACAAATTTTGAAATTACAAAATTTATTTTCTTGTTCTGTAGAGAATTCCTGAACTTTCGATTTTATCTATTCGAACTTTGATTTTGGAAGGTTCTAGAAAATGTAAATTTTGTTTTCCTTGTGACATCCGTGTTTTTTCTTCTTGCATGCATTTTTTGTTTGTTAAAGCAGTTTTCATATCTTTCCATCCTGACAAATACGTTTGACCGCCTTTCCTTTCCTTCTTAAATGTCTGCTGACACAAGCATCGTAAGAATGACCTTTCTTCTTTACATGCGCAAATTAAAACTCCAAACTCGCTTATTGCTTCAACACTTTCACTAATTAAGACCACCCGCACAGAAATTTTAATAGAATGAGAACGCAAAGAAACGAATTAAAAAGTAAAAACTGATTTTGTTTGAGAATATTATACCGTTTTCAGTGGGGGGTTGAAAGCCAGCTCTCGGGTGTCGTCGACGCATTTTGGAAAAATGGTAGCTTCTACAGCACCATTCACCCGCAATCGCCACTTAGGGTAGCTTTTTCTCACATGTCATGCCATTTAGGGTTACTAATGTGGTTATGTAGACTAGGCCATTTAGGGGTGCAAAATTGAGTTGATCTAAAAACATATCCAGATAAAAATTTGCTAATTAGGAAAATATTTAGGATTTATTAAGTGAGCCTCTTCGGGTTGTGTAAGTAATGTACAATAACGTTTGAGGTGAGTACACTTGCGTAGGGTATCAATTTAATTGATTTCACTGTTCATGCTATACCAAATTAGTGGATTCCTCGGTTCACGCCAGTTAGGGTAGCTTTTCTAATGTGTTACGTCATTTTGGGTTGTAAATTTGGTCATGTAGGTTAGCAAACCGTTTGGAGAGTGACTCCTTCCCCCCCCCCCCCCGATCGTTGTGGTTTGCTAAGAACAATCGTCCCGGTGAGATCGGGGCATTAGGCCTACGAATGTACTAAAGTGCACACCTACACGGGTACAAATCAATTTTGATGTGTGTGTATGTGGGGTGGGGGGGGGGACATCACTTTCTTGTACACCCGCTCATAATACTGAGCTATGTTGCTTGTATCCCCAATTTCAAAATCGCGGGGGTACATGTTCCCCTGTCCCCCCCCCCCTCGATTCGTGCCCATGCACACCTACCGTAGATGTGCTGAATTCCGTCGATGTCGTCTTGTGACAGTTGGTAGTCAGGGATGTAGCCTAGATACCAGGGGTACATCAAAGAGCCCCGGTCGGCCGAGTGGTCGAGGCCCAGACTGTGACCCAACTCGTGAGCCGCCACGATGAAGAGGTTAATGCCCTGATCGCTCCCGACCGTGAACGTCTCGTCGTCGTCGAAGTGAACGTCGCCGTGCTCCGGGAAGTAGGCGTGTCCCAATGTCCCTCCTGTCAATAAAGTATAATTGATGTGAGTTATGATTCATCTAAGTAAAATCCACATAACAAACAATAATTGGGGAATCGTTTTCCGCATCAAATCAGGCAAGTTGATGAAGCGTCCAGGATCTGATCAGGGTTGCCAGGTTTTCCGATTCTCAAAACGCCAAATTACACCTGCCAAATTCAGTGAAAAAACGCCAAATTCGCATTTGATGCATTTTATGGGCAGCATAGCATAAATGTGGTTAGAAATAACGTTGTAACACCTTTGAAACCTCTGCCACATCGAAAAATTTGAGTGCCGCGGTTTACACGCAGCCAGACTTTGCACGTAAAGAACATGCGCACCGATACTTTTGGACTCTTGTGGCACCTATTTGACTAAAAAAAATCCTCTGAAAATTGGGTTTTATAATGATTTTTTTAATGCCAAAAAAGCCAAAAAGCCGTTTGACGTGCACTTTGAATTCTTCAAGGCCAAAACGACATAAAAACGCAAAATTTGGTGTTTTTGGCGTTAAAAACGCCAAACTGGCAACCCTGGATCAGATGTTAAACCATCCTGGGAATTAAATCGTGAGTCCAGATCAAGTGATTTAACTATTGTTTGTTACTTACGGAACGAAACATCAGAAATGTTAATATTTCTGATGTTTCTGTTTCTCAAATCACCAAATGAACTGACGGTATTCTGAAAATGTCACTCTAGTTGGGCCTAGTAACAGGAGAATGTATTTGAATACAACAGAACATTTCGTTTTTAACAAAACCTCTACACAAAACATTATGCCGACAATATACTAACTCACAAATCTACATGTTGGAAAATGTTTATTGTGATTATTGCAATGCTGGGACCAACGACGACGAAAAATCCACTTGTTCATTTGAAGTGAACTATTCCCATGTAAAAATGCAAATGTAATATGCTTTCACCTGGACGCCATCGAAATGGGAAACTCTGATGAAGATGCAGATTTCCCATAATAATAGTAATAATAATAATAATAATGGGTTCTTATTGTGCGCTATTCACCAAAGTATCATAGCGCTTACACATTATTATTATCCCGGTCACTGGATACAATTCAATTCAGCACTTACAGTGCCCACTCTCCACTCCTACAGGCGCGCACATGTTAAACAACCAACGTAAACATTCCCATCCTACCGGGTACCCATTTATTCACCTGGGTAGAGAGCAGCGAGTGGATAAAAATGTCTTGCTGAAGGGCATTAGTGTCGAGCAGTAGCTGGGCTTGAACTCACTACCCTTGGATTGGGAGACGAGCGATCTACCGCTCAGCCACGAAACATCCACCATCAACCACTACGCTGTATTATGCTTTATAATAAAGCATTATACAGCGTGTCCCCAGAAAAAAATGTCCCTCTCATAGAACACAAAATAATTACCAAAATTAAGTTTTATACTCAATTAGGTTTACATATTTACAAAGCCCATTTAAGTTTGTAGCTCCTGTGAAAATTTCAAAGGTCTCGCTTCATTGGTTTTGAATGCAGAGGCTCTTATGTAACAGCGGTGCTTTCCAACCCATTCTAAGTTTGATGAAAAGTAATGCATACCACAGGCATACCATACCTTGTGTTTGGTATGAACTAACTAAAGTCAAATTCATTCACTTTTTGAACTGGAAACCAATCAAAGTTGAGTTTCATTGGTCATGTTTGCTTTCAAAGAGTTTTTTCCACTTATGGTTTGTCCTTCAATGTCCAGCTTGTAAACTTTTAGTGTCCTCCTGCACGACCTTGCACCTGATTTCCATCCAGGTTGATGCATTGATGCATCTTGGAATGAGCTGAAAAGCACTGCTGTTACATCATAGACTGTGTATTCAAAACCAATGAAGCGAGACCAATGAAATTTTCACAAAGGGTAGAAAATAAAATGTGAGCTTTTTATATCTGAATACTGATTTCAGAATTACTCTTGATTTTGGATGTAATTAAACAGTCTATCAGAGGGACATTTTTGGGGGGACACGCCGTATTGTGTAAATATTGCATCCATGGAGGTAAAAGAGAGATTGAATCCGAACTAGCATTTTACCACATGTACCAACCTTCCCCGTCGAACGAGGCAACAGCACCATCGCTGTGAACACCAGTGGCAAACTCGATGACGATATCTGCAGCTTCGGGGTCAAAGGTCTCCGTAAAGGTCAAGGGGGTCACGTCGGCCCAAAGTTTGAAGGCGCGTCCGATGGCGTCCCTTATCTCCGCTTCGGTGAGGTCCGGGCTGAAATTCTGGTAGTAATACGTTAAGTCGTTCTTCCTCCACTTTGATCCTATAATTTGGAAATAAAAAACATTTCTCAGATATTGAATTGTGCATCGTACGTGTTAACATACAGTATACCGGTGTTTTTTTTAATGTAATTAGGCCATACACGCCATCTCCTTACAAGTAAAATATGGCAACTGTTGTGCGGCCATGACTACCGTACCCGTGAGTGAACATACTGTTTTCATGTTGTACCGCATATATGTCTTACAATTTTAAATCCTTTGTTAATGTAATATTTCCTCTCTTTTTTCTAACGGAAATAATAGGACTCTAAAACGTCAAAATGCTCGAAATGTGGTTGTGATGATCACTGAACCATTTCACGGTCATTTTTAAATATTTTACGGTTTTAGTAGGTTAACAGGGTACAATGTGTACAAGTGCATAGTGGTACAAAAGCCATTTTGCATCGTTGCAGAAAATTCATCCTATTTCAAGATTGACACAACCAAATGAAATTAAATAAATTGTATTGATATGTATGGTCTTCTGAACACCCAACATAACTAGGTTGTATAGTAACTCCAAAGCTATCATATAATTACAATGACGGCTCTTGTTTGTTTTTGTTTTTGTTTTTAGCTCGCAAGGGGTTCGGTTGCAACTCGATTATTTAAAACGTTTAAACTACGGTATACCCATAAAAAACAACCCTGAGGAAACGGAAAGAACTATGGACACGCCAAGGTTACAGTGAAAATAACAGAACAAATAAATTTCTTACCAATTTCAGGTCCTGGTTTGATTTCCTGACTATACGACGCCATCACCCACACTGCACCGCGCACGTTCACGATGCTGGTATTATTGTTTATATGAACCAACCCGTCGACAATCTAAGTTTTCCCCCAAACAGTTGATAATAAAAATGTCGATTATCTCTAACCCACCAGTTTGTATTTTTTTTTTATTTCTTAACAGAAAAAGGTAAACACAAGTGATTAAAATCACGTGTGATGTCAATTGTGAAATTGACAGCCTGACGAAACTCCTCGCAAAATGTTTATTGCGATTAAAATCCCAGTGTTTTCTTTTCGTCAGAGTAGTTTTATGGATATACATGTAATGTAAACGTTTTGGAATGATCAAGTTGCAACCGAACCCCATTGCGAGACAAAAAAAAAAAAAAAAAACGAAGGAAAGTAACAATGAGTGTAATGTGCAGTGTGTATTTAAAAAACAATTGTACAATTGAAAAATAATTTTCATTGCATGAAATGCATATATTATATGCATTTCATGTTATGAAACTTATTTTGTAATTGTACATCTTTTTTTTTTGGAATACACACTGTAGATTACACTCATTGTAATTTTCTCTTCCACCGATAATATTTTGCCACTGAAAACATAAATACGCTATATAGCTTTCAGGATGAATCTCTCATCATAATCCAAACTGATTTTACAAATAGTCATCTTTACAAAAGTAAAAGTTTCGAAAAATTGTCATGATTTTGTCAAGTCCAAATCAACACTTCACCTTGTATGCTGTACCGTCTCAGTCTCTTGTTCGACGTCCTGAAACGAAGTTCGGTCCCCAAAATCCTCTCGATCCTGCGCCCGGCGGCGTGGGCGATGTCGGCGACGTACTCGAACTTGCTGCTGCCGTTGGTGAGCATTGTGTCCATGTTTCCCATGCGAGCGGAGCCCACCATGTCCTCCACGCCGCACCGGCTCGACTCCATCATCATCATCGTATCGTTGTCCATGTCCCCCGTCACCTCGATTCCAGCGAATTTTTGGAAGGCTCTGTGCAAATAAGCGATTACTTTATATTTATCATATCTCTATGTAGATATGTTTATCGATTGTTTTCGCTTAAAATGATGCTATATTCAAATTTACATTTAATAAAAATTTAAAATAAGATTAAAAAGCTATTTCATATTGATATTTATACAAATACATGTACGTCTATGTTTATTATGATTAGTATATATTGTAACTTGTGTTCAACTAGAAATTATGTAATTTCCAGCTTAACCATGTCATTATTCTTGTATTGATTTCTGTTTACATGTTTGGAAATAATTAAAAATGAAATGAAATGAAATGATAAATATGTATATAATATATATATATATATAATATATATATATATAATAATATATATATTGTTTTGTTCACTTCCTATATACGTACCTTATTAGTAGAACTAAGTCGGACTACGATGGTTTCACGTCCCTTGTCGAGGTGATCTCATCAGTCTCCACACTGTCTGAACATTGCCCCAACGAGGGAGGCGAAACCGTCGCTAGCTAACTCATTGTACTTATAAAGTACATCTACATGCTCTGCATACATATCATCGAGCACTGTAGTATAATTTATATCAGACATCAATTCAAATAGTACATGTAGTTCACGCACATTATCTACTTTTGATCCACCTTACTGTATTGTATGGGTAATCCACAAACATATAACCTCAAGAAAAAGAAAAGTCGGAAATTTGTGAAATCATAGGAAGACACATTGGGTCGTGTCTAAATCTTTCTGTTAAGACACTATACCGTATAGTACTATACGAAAGTTTCCCAATGATGCCAAAGCTATACGAAGATGAATGCATCCCCTAGAGTCCTCTTCAGTCCAAAAGCATTTTTATTTCTGTAAATGCCTATTACATCATTAAATCCCTAAAAGATAAAGGCTAACATTTCATTTCATTACATTTCATTTCATTTCATTTCATGTCATTTCATTTCATATTTGTGGAGCTTTATTTCACATTGTGGAGCTTCAATTTGAAAAAAAAAATGTCAAACTGTGATATCTGAGCTACATAATAGTGCTTAAATGGACAAATAAACATCCTCGCATACAAAAGTTTGGATTGTTATGATGCCACTGGCATGGTATGCATGGATAAACATAATAGTCAGACCTGCAACACGGTAGTGCGAGGAAATAGACAAGGTCAGGAGGTCACACTGGATTTTCACTCTTTTAAAGCACTAAAGGATTACTTTGAAGTTCATTTTTTTTTTCAAGGCTTCACTTTTAGACCTTATCAAAGACAGAAAACATTGAGGATTATTTAGCTCAGATGTTTTAAAATTATGGTCAATGTTAAACCGTGGCTTTAATACTTCAACATGCGCGAAATATATTCATAAACATTTTCCCAATTCTTTTCTGAACCCTGCTGAGTCTCACATCTAACAAATCCTCAAAATTAGGAAGATGTTTTAAAAATATATAATGTCGATTTTTATGAAGTATTAAGTGTGATTTGGAGAGTTACAGTCCAATAGGCATCAACAGAAGTCAAAATGCATTTGGATTGCAAGGGACGTACCTTCCCCCGCAATGCTGTATGTTGTGTTCTGTTGCAGGAAAAATATCGGATACCAGGACAAACATTATAATAAAACAAAGGAAACCTCCAGTACACGTCAGACAAGCACGGAAATACCACACAACATGATAAGACACTCACAAATAGAAAAAAAAAAACTATTTTATGGAACTGAAGCAAAGAGAAAATAGTGTACGTGGTGAAAAAAACAAACAGCGTATATGTTGAATTTTTTATCACTCTGGTCATAGTGACCAGCTATTCCATTAACCTGTTTCTGATGAATCAATACTAAGAATCCAATTAGGTTCGTCAGCCATGAATCGGGCAATCTTTTGTTTGGGAACAATTTGTTAGAAACGTGGTAGATTTGCAAATGTTCGGTAGTCCGCCTATCGTGTATACTGCCCTAATTTGGCAAAAGGAAACAAGACAGTGACAAGACCATCATGTCTTATTTTTTTTAAAGGGAAATTGGTAGGTGTCACTTACATTGGCGTCAATGCAATATCACTGCATTTGACTGAAACATCTTTCAATACAATGGTTATTTCTTCTCCGAATTTTGACCGAAGGTACAGCATGCTTAGTATGTAAAAAAAGTAACTCAAATTTGAGTGTTTTGTTACTTTATTTTTTTTTTTTTTTTGGGGGGGGGGGCAAGGTTGGACAGTGTCTTTTTATTTTACATCAAACAATTCTCCTGATGGACTAACAAACTCAAACTATGACTTGTGAAATTGTTTGCAAATCCATTATGCATACTCATTGACTCGGATGCGCTGTGTTGTGGTTATGAAAATAACAGGTCTGAAAAGAATATGCTAAAGCTGATTTAATAATTTTCAAACTACGTACTGTAGTCTAAAAACAAAACGACACCAAAGCTTTTCCCTTTACTATTATGGAAAAGAATTTGTTCAAATCTTTAAGGTGATGGTGATTTTGCTTTGTCACAACAAAGCAATACTACTACTACTAATAATAATAAATACACATTACGTTCCCCGGCACAGGGGCAAAAGAAAAAAAAACACTTGAAACTATTCAAGATACGATGTTCCCTTTAATATCATGTATAATCAAATATTTTATGATACTGACTTGAAGTCACATGACTTGAAGTCAACTCTCAGGTGTGCATTTTCATTGCTGTATATATCTGTGTGTGTGTCTGTCTGTCTGTCTGTTGGTATATGTATGTGTCTGTCTGTTTGTGTGTGTGTGTGTGTGTGTGTGTGTGTGTGTGTGTGTGTGTGTAGTAGTGTTATGTGTGTGTGTGTGTGTGTGTGTGTGTGTGTGTGTGTGTGTGTGTGTGTGTGTGTGTGTGTGTGTGTGTGTGTCAAGTTACTGCCGTGAATTCTAAAAATACATAATTGTGTTCGGGATGGTTGTGAAAGTTTGCAGAAGAAATAAATTTCTGGGAAAGCACTTTCTTGGCATTCCGAATCCATTTTTAAGCTATTTTAATGTTATTTTTCACTTATGTGAATAAGAGTCATGGCTATTAATTGTGCGTGTGTATGTGTGTATGTGCGTGTGTGTGTTTGAGTTTCAGGTTACTGCCATTGAATTCTAGGAATACATAATTGTGTTCGAGATGGTTGGGAAATTTTGTAGAAGAAATACATTTCTAGGAAAGCCTTTTCTTGGCATTCCGAATCCATTTTAAAGCTATTTTAATGTTGTTGTTTTATTCACTTATGTAAATAAGATTTTGGAGAACGAATAAAGTAGTGCATTTTAAATTGTTAGTATTTTTACATTCAAAAGTCTGAAATTATTGTTTGTTACAGGCCAACCCACGTCTCCACCTCCTCATGTCCCCAGGGGAAATAGTGAGTGGCAAAAGGCCCTGAACACTATAAACATAATACATTGTTAAGGCCCTTTGTCCACTCGTGCGGCGAATTATACACTGCCTGTGACGCAGAGCTCCTTCAATTGAAACATCATTTGACAGGCACGACAATCCGGACATTTGCTGTGTTCAGACAGTGTTTATTACCAGGCATTACCAAATTCCATTCGACAGACAAATAGAATCATGTGTCCAACCCAGGGGTGTATTAAATCCACACTTACTCTCTACGTCAAGTACTAGCCACGGTTTCGCGCGTCGACATGTTTTCCTTCGGCAAACTCAGACGGTACATGTTGTGAGCACTTAGAAGTAAACCAAAAACACGTTTCGCGCCTAGTCCGAACTACCGTAAAACACACACAGGGGCTAATCTGTCATACGTACACGGCTAATGCATTTCATGCATTCTTGTCATTTAAGAACTCTGATAAGTTCAACAGCGAGAGAAAAGTGGGAGGGAGGGTAAGAGAATGAACACGTGGTGGATTTCGAAGAATAAAATGACGCCAGACGACGTGCAGACTGAAAGACTTTATCATTCAGGAAGTGACATTAGAAATCTCATTTAAAAATGAGTGTCCTATAAAAGGTATCCTGAAAAAAATGGGTAAGAAGGCCCTTTTTTAGGTGTGTAACAAAATACCTCTTAAAAGAGCGAAATTATCCCCAGTCAGACTCTCAAAGGGTAGATTGTTTTACTCGTCTGCAATTCTAGTAATTACGTACGTCTATAGTCTATGTATCCATGTACGTATGCGTGTATGTACGGTATGTATGTATGTATGTATGTATGTATGCTTGTTTGTGTGTATGTATGTATGTATGTACGTATATATGTATGTATTTACGTAGATGTTTGAATGCATGTATCAATCTATCAGATATGTTTCTATCTCCATGTATTTGCCTGTATATATTTATATGTATCTATATCTGTTTGTGTTTATCGATCAACATATCAATCAGTCAGTCAATCTATCTATCTATCGATCTATCTATCTCTATACATCTATCGATCTACCCATTGATCTATGTGTATTATTTAAAAGCGATGAGCGTCTAAGTGAAAAACAGCACACACATTACGATTGTTATGCGAGCTATTAACTCGAAGGTCATGTCCATCAATTTTTTATTATAAAGAATCACCCTTATCATGCTTATCATAAATTATTAAAATTAGTGTAAAATTCAATCGTGCTAAGCCAGAAGACTTAAATAAATAATTCAAAATGAATGAAAACAACAAGGGTAGAAATAATACAAACATATGTTTTTTTTCCCCAAATTTTGAATCAGTTTTAAAGATAACCTGATAACTGCAAGGTATATAACGACAGGATGATAATTTCTAAAGATTTTCCAAGAATAATTGTCTTTGTCATGGAACTGGGAAATGAACTACTGCACGTAAAAGCTACAATGTCTAGTGGAGCGGTAAGCAGCTACAGTAACTGCTATTACCTTACGTTCCGTAAACATGGTGTTATATTAAGATAGATTGACAAATAATGCAAATTGCCTGAAAACCACGCTAAATGTGTTTGTGTAAGTACCTCAAATTATGACTAAAAGGGTGTCGGGTCGGATTCATTTGGGCCTTATTGAAACTAGCAAGGTGGCCACATAACGGAGGGCTTTTTGAACACAATGTGGTAAGGTAATCTATGGGAGAACAAACGCGAAACACGGGAGTGAATTTGCGTGTGGAGTATTACATGTAATATGCAGCGTAAGTCATGCTTCTGGTCATAAATTCACATTGTTATTCTCCTCATATTAAAGATGTAGAGTAGAAGAGCAAAGTGTATGACTTGCACAGAGACACTCAGAGTTTCTTCTCAGTCCCACCCATAGAAGACGACGTGTAGTTTGTGCATGTGTATGAACTAGTCAACATTACATCAAAACGCTGTATGATTTATCTTGACTGAAATATGCAGATTTATTACATAATATTATCAACACAGTCAACCGTAAAATGCACCAATTCCCTGAAAAGTATTAGTGTATTATCACAGCTGTTTTTGCGTGGTTTTAGTGCGCCATTGTCCCACTCTAAAAACGGACATGTTATTTCAACATTTAAAACGACCAAGGAGTGACCTTGTATCCAACAGATTCAACATTATACAGCTGATTAAATAGATACAACATTTAGAAAGTGTCGTCACTCCTCGGCAGTTTTAAATGTTGATTTATTATATAAGTTTTTAGAGTACATTAAACCTGCCAATAAATAACTGGATATTCTGACGTCATTATACATTTACTTTCTAACATTTTTAAAATAAAATAAGACACAAAGATTCACTTTCAGAAAAAAAATGTGAAAAAGGAAAACATTTTGAATAATAAAGTGGAGTAAAGTGGAGTGGAGTAAAGTGGAGTAACTAACGTAATACATACATACATTTTGTATTACAAAGTATTTATAATGAGTGTGATTAGTTATGCACTTATAACATGTATAACTTATGGATGGGAATTTGGTATTTTTCACACTTTTCTCAATTTACAAATCCACTAAATTGTTGTGAAGAAGAATAGATTGTGGATGTGTCATGTGGAGACAATGGTTGTTTTTGTCCCTCGCCCTCTCTGTTTTTCCCAATGACATTGTTATTTTTATCTATTTTTTTTAAAATTATGATTGGTACATTGTCGGTTCTGAGCCGGAGGGCAATCACTGCACAATGGTGATGGTGTTTTTTTTTTTCGTTTGTTAACCCACTCCATAACTTAAGTATTGCGTTGTTATTATTATCATTGTTTAAATTCAATTCAATAAGCGTATTTAGTATGCATACTTTATCTCTTACTGCTTCTGCTCGCATGTTTTCTTCTTCTCGTATTTTTGTGAGCATCCACTGGATTGGGTCAAATAATCTCATTGACTACAGTTATTTAATTACTTTTTATTTGACCCAGGCAGTCCAGTGGATGCACGTTTCTGAATTGTGTTATGTACATTTGTGTGTCATATGATTGTATTTTGTACTTCTTGATTTGCCGAAATAAATAAATAAATGATAATAATAATAATAATAATAATAATAAAAATAACCGTGTCATGTACCAATACAGAGTGTGGTACAACACGACAGAAATGAAACCAGGCAACATGTGGGACGAACTGCATAAACACACATTTCATACCCGCAGGGATAAAATTCTTTCGTGAACGCGTTTGTCGGTATCTGATGAGAAAATGATACGCACACAAACAGTTAAAATGCAGGCAAAACTCCCGAGACTCGTACACAAGTCAGGAAGTCACGTGGTGTATTCACATCTTGCTTAGATTACGAATCACGTGACCCCTAACGAAATCTCGTCTATCAACACAGAACATGCAAAACATTTTTGCATTGATACGGTATGTACGGTGAACCCTTGTCTGGCTTGTTTTTGTTCAAATCGAAGATTACGGGATATTTAACCTCTTGGGTGATGGGATATGTGACTGAGATAGTGACCGCGTTATTCCTATTAAAGCAATTATCTCCTGTCCTAATTTTTTTTCAGGGAGTGATTTGGGATGGCGAGACGAGAAATTGAAGCGTGGAGTAATAGGGGAAATTTGTTCATACACCAGTTTCTTGTGTTTTGTGTTTTGTATCTCTCCAATAAGTAATAAATCTTAGTCATTTTCATCAAGAAGCCTACCTATTTGGACACCAAAGGGTTTGACATGAAACTGAGTTAAATGTTTAACAACATTGTATTATTAGAATGTTATCTGCAGATGCTGTACAACATATTTTGGGGCCGTAATTTGGAATTTTAATTGGAATTTATTTTGATTAATTTCGACTAGACGCAAAACGGACAGCAGGCAGGAAACACACGCTGACATACACTCAAATACATACACACATAGACATTCGCACGCACACACACACATATACACACACAAACAAACACATACACAAACATATCTACACAAACACACACTATCTGATGAATGTAGTTTAAAGACACTATATAACATTGTGAAAGACCCATTTTAAAAACTGTCAAACTTTACTATCTGACATATCTGACAGTGTTTAAATGGACAAATAAACACCTTAAAACACAAAAGTTTATAGAGTTATGCTGTCACTTGTAAAATATGTACAGTTAAAAATTGGCACATGAATTATTCTAGGCCGATGAAAATTCTGCAACACAGCAGTCTATGGGGGAATACTGGAATAGTTTCTCACTGAATTTTACTTTTTTTAAAGAGTTAATGGTCATTTTGAACTGTAATTTTTGTAGGACTTTATTTTTAGACCTTATCAAAGACACCAGTAGCATAAGGAATCCTGCAGCTCACGTTTTGTTTAATGGAATATTGTTATCAGATGCCTTAAAGTAACTCGTTGAGATATCAAAAGGCGACGTCATTCGGTTGTAACCGAATACGTGCAGAATGTACAATTTGTCATGTTCGAATACACATCTACTTAGAATACACGGGTTTGACATACATTGACAACATTCGAGATGAAAATGTGACGTTGATGAATTGCCTGTGTAGATTTTGCTTTGTAGACAGGGGAAATGTTTCCAGTTGCTTAGTGAATTCGTTGAGAGTGATTTTCGAAGTATATTGCATTCATTATTTGCCTCAAAATTATAACATGTAATTATCATTATGTTTATACGTATACGTATATGTATATGTATTTATATACACTTTATATTCAAAAGAGCTGTATAAATGTACCGTATATATTAACCCTTTGCGCGCGAATGTAGCAACTGCATGTGCACAATCGTACAATTAAAACTGAACAATCATAATAATCATTTTTTCTTCCTTAAAGCAAAAAGGAGCCAGCAACTAACAAGTTAATAAAAAAAAAACATTGTGAGTATTGTGAGAATTATGGTACATGGTGATAAAGACAGCCTAAATAAGGGGTATTGTGTGATACTCACCCTCAGCAAGGCCCTATAAATTAGTTAATTTGTGTTTATTTTACGTCTTTGCAAGTTTCATCCCGGGATAAAACTTGCACAAATAGCTATAGGGGGAGGAGCTTATGGATTCAAACAGTGCATACATTACCACGGCGCGACTAACACACGTCGGTGACGCATGGTCAGCTCCAGATCAGTTCACGTCCGATCTGATTGGTTGGCAAGAACTCCATTTTTTTCTTAACTTATGCCTGTTAGTTGCTGGCTCCTTCTTTCTCTAAGAGACACTGGAAAAATAGCTAATGGGCTTCAGTTCATATACATCTATAGAAAAGTTACCACTTTAAATACTACAACAAGGAAAGCAAAATTCAAAGGCAATACGAAAAGAACAATTGTCATTATTATCCCTTCATACATAATAAATTCAGCGTGTAAAGGGTTTAGAAATGATCAATGTTTAAGTATCATTTGTCTGTATATCAATTGTATCCATAAATTTTAGGAAGAGTGTTTCGAATTCCAACAATAACATCAATCAACCATTAAGGACACAGAAAGAAGGGTACGTCAATAGGGGCAGGTTAGGAACGTTTGGTGGTTAAATCAAATTAAGTGAAAATTCTGTTCGTTTTGTATATGTATAGTTCTTGGTAAAATAGGTTAATTCATATTGGAACTTTGCTGTACATTGAACTGAAATTTGATAATTGCAGTGTGATTTGGAGGAATATATTCATGAGACATTTTTGGCTACACAAAGAACAGTTAGACTCAGTAAGGTCACACGGATGTTTAAATCATGACCGTCTCGCTGTGCTTTACATATATCTTGCTGTGACGACATGACATTGCATAAGAAGGTACTGAATAATTGATAAGCAGCAGATGTGCAATTAAAGATCTATAAATCACTGTTTGGTAAATATTTATCGCTGAGTCGGCAACGTACGACATGTCAGCGTGGAAATGAATTCTTTGAATGGACCAAAAAGCGGAAGAATGATAAATCATTCTCTGAGGCTAGTCTCCTTCGTAGATTGAACAATATTTCAGTAGCTGTTGCTGAAGGGATTAACTAATATGACGTAACCATGTTCAGATCAGTAATTAACGCGGCGACCATAATTTCCTCTGTTATCTTTTAGTAAAAATTTGAATAAATTATCGTTATTGTTCAACAAATGACAGGAAATAGTGACGAGCGACAAACCTAAAGATGTACATAGAACCCAGGACCTCGACAAAAAAATTGAAGGAATAATTAAATATCAGTTCAAATGCTGCCAATTGGCAGGGTAGAAAGAAAAAAAAATGATAGCGCATAAATAGGTAGTTACTTTAAAGTACTACATTCGAGATTTTTACATTAGAAATAAATTTACAACATAGAGCAAGGAATACAATTGACAGTTGTATACAACCAAAGTTGCACAAGATACATATACATAAGTTAGTAAATTACAAGCACAAAATTAATTAAAATTGAAGAATAAGTTTAGTAAAACTCTACATATTTAAAACTTCATCGATTATGTACGCTGACTATACTCACTTCCACATTAGGATTACTGGAAACGCAATACTACCATTATCACCACCACTGTCACCGTTATTACATCACCACAACCATTACCGCCAGCATGATCATCATCATTATAATTATCATCAACATCATCATCATCATCGTAATCATCATCATTATCATCATCATAGTCGTCATCATCACCGTCGTCGTCACCATCATCATCACCATCATCATCTTCTTCCCATTTTGATCAGCATCAACTCAACCATCACCCACCACCACATATCATTTTCAACACAAGATCATCATCATTATCATCATCATCATCATCATCACCACCATCACATCACCGCCACCAGTACTACATATCGCCATCACCACTACCACCATTTTTATCACCACCAACACTGTAACCAATATTACACTACCACACCACCAATGAAACCATTAAAATCGCCATCGTCACTACCACCGCCACCTGTTATCTGCTCTTCTTACTTTCTTCTTCTTCATCATCATCATCATCATCATCATCATCATCATCATCAACATCATCATCATCATCATCATCATCATCATCATCAACATCACCACCATCACCATCTACATAAAAATAGGTCTTTCACCTTTACCTTCCCATTTGATTTCAACCAGTCCATGGCTACGTTCTCAACATGTACATATACGAGCGTATTGGTGGGGAGTAAGTCCCATTGACAACTAATGATGATGATGATGATGCGACTTTAAATGGTACACCGATGATTAAAAATGTGCTATCGTAATGATTAATGTTTGGATCCGTCAGCAGTCTTATCGCATAGATCACGACGACATGCAACTTATATTGCCTGACGAGAGATACAGGCAGTCAATGAAGTGAAATGTCTAGTTCTCTCTCGGTAAATAATTTACAGAGGTAGCGAGAGTTTGCTTTGACAAAGAGGTGGAGAAGGTAAAAGAGGATGGAATGCATACCTTCATTGAGTGGTTGATTGATAGGAAGTGCACTGATCTTGACACATCTTGCCCTACAAAAATGATATTTTTGACTGGAGAAGTCATAACATTTATGATATCGTTGTAGTTTCGTGTGTGTGTGTGTGTGTGTGTGTGTGTGTGTGTGTGTGTGTGTGTGTGTGTGTGTGTGTGTGTGTGTGTGTGTGTGTGTGTGTGTGTGTGTGTGTGTGTGTGTGTGTGTGTGTGTGTGTGTGTGTGTGTGTGTGTGTGTGTGTGTGTGTGTGTGTGTGTGTGTGTGTGTGTCGTCGTAGTACGTAGTACGACGTAGTACGTAGTACGTACGTACGTACGTACGTACGTACGTACGTACGTACGTAACGTAACGTTAACGTAACGTAACGTACGTACGTT
>JZLH01S0317265.1:74352-96022 GCA_001188425.1 Eucidaris tribuloides
TTTCCCGAAGAGCTGAATTTTTAATACACTTACATTCGGAAATCTCAATAACAACCAATATCATCGATAATACTGAAGAGAACAACACTGAATTGTACACCATTTTTAACTGCCTGCTTATGCGTCGACAAAACAGAGCAATCTAACCCAAGAAATTTACGTGAGCGGAATCACAGAAGGGTTAACTATCTATAATGAAACTGCAATACAATGACAATCGCAAATCAATGCTAAGAAGTTCTGTTAGTTTCCGCTTTCATTTACGTGTTGCTTATATTATTTTCCAATACAAGAAATTGAAGTTAACCATTGCTA
The DNA here is from genome assembly GCA_001188425.1 of Eucidaris tribuloides. Taxonomy (NCBI): domain Eukaryota; kingdom Metazoa; phylum Echinodermata; class Echinoidea; order Cidaroida; family Cidaridae; genus Eucidaris; species Eucidaris tribuloides. Next base: position 74,668 of record JZLH01S0317265.1, read on the forward strand.
GTATTTTCTCTGAATCAAATAGGCGTGGATACAACCTTTCTTCGCGTTTTTCATTCAAGCTCTGATTCATTCATAAACTACTAATTTATCATTTGTTATTGAATGTCTTGTCACAGGTAATAACACGACGATGATATAATTTACTTACGTCACATGACGTCACGTAAAAATGCAGTGTATACATTTTGGCATTATTGGATGCACTAAATCATCATGAGCAGATCACGATACCTTCGCCAAAGGTATGGATCTGATGATCGGACACACAACATGATGTTAGTTTCGAATTTATTGCTCTTATATCCTCATCGAAATAGTTTTGTTGTTGGTTTTCGTTTAGTGTGTCTTCGAACGAATAAGGGGTTAAATACGAAAGACGATTTTTCTTATTTTCATTTTAATCAGAACCTCATGTAACATTTTGCGTCCAGTTGTTTTTTACGAACTGTAACTTTTGCTGATTTTTTGGGGTTGTAATTTTTCGATATTGAGTTTTTATATATCGAAATATTATTAAATACCGAATCTTCGCTGCAAAATTCAGACTGCAGAAAATGTTTCCTTAAAAGAGATATTTAATCATTAAAAATGCGAAATGTCCTGAAAACCGCGATATGTGTTTTACGAACTGTAACATTGAAAAGTTTCACGTTGTAAAGTCCCCGCATCTTTGCGTGCGGTCGACGAAAGCACGGTTTTACGAAGGTGTACTTTTCTGCCGTAAGACCGTCGACAAAGGACGTAAACTAGTGGGTCGTTTGATATGCGTAATTCGCCCTTTTCATTCGTTTCTTTCATCGTAAATTGACACATCGATAGAAGTGTTAAGGACAAGGACCATAATTGCCGTCATTGCTTGTAATTCTTCCCGCAAGGATTGCGCCTTAATTGCGAGGTTCTGTGAAGTATTTCCACAACAGAATCATGTTTTATCAGTTGTTCTGTCCGCGATTGACCTGCAGGTATTTGAACGATTCAGCGATTCAATGATAGGGGGCAATCCTCGTTGTCATAAATCGTATATTCTGAACCGAATAATTGGTGGCCAGGGGCGCTTAAAAGTACATCGCAATCTAAAACAAAGACCAAAAGACCTGACGAAAATGGTTGAGTTCATGGATTTTAAACCATATGCGTCACGCAGCTTTATTCGTATAAGTGCGGGGCTATTTCCTCTATTAATAATGAAATAAAAAAATATAAATAAAAATAAAAAAAATAAATTTGAAATCCCAGCTTAACCCGTTGCCTCCGAGATTCTGGAAAATCCCATAGAGTTAATACAGGGCACATCCGGTTCCCGTAGCCAACGGGTTAACAAACCAAACTATTTTCCATAACAACGTAAAACGAAATAAAGGTGGTCTTAGAAGTGCATCCCAATCTGAAGTGACATTAAATCAAAATACACACGTGACGAAAAATTGTTTGGTTCATGTTATATGTTTTCAATTTCATATGTGACGAACAATCATTCCCGAAGAGCTGAATTTTTAATACACTTACATTCGGAAATCTCAATAACAAACCAAATATCCATCGATAATGCTGAAAGAGAACAACACTGAAATTGTACACCGATTTTTAACTGCCTGCTTATGCGTCCGACAAAAACAGAGCAATCTAACCCATACAAATTTACGTGAGCGAATCACAGAAAGGGTTAACTATCTATAATGAAACTGCAATACAATGACCAATCGCAAATCAATGCTAAGAAGTTCCTGTTACGTTTCCGCTTTTCATTTTACGTGTTGCTATATTATTTTCCAATACCAAGAAATTGAACTTAACACATTGCTAGTAATTTCTCTGACTCAAATAGGCGTGGATACAACCTTTCTTCGCGTTTTTCATTCAAGCTCTGATTCATTCATAAACTACTAATTTATCATTTGTCTATGAATGTCTTGTCACAGGGTAATAACACAGACCGATCGTATAATGATTACTTACGTCACATGACGTCACGTAAAAATGCAGTGTATACATTTTTGGCATTATTGGATGCACTAAATCATCATGAGACAGATCCACGATATCTTCGCCAAAGGTATGGATCTGGATCGGGACAAAAACAACCATGATTCTTAGTTTCGAATTTATTGCTCTTATATCCTCATCGAAATAATTTTGTTGTTGGTTTTCGTTTAGTGTGTTCTTCGAACCGAATAAGGGGTTAAATACGATAGACGATTTTTCTATATTTTCATTTTAATCAGCACCTCATGTAACATTTATGCAGTAACATCGGTTACCACTTCCCACTCAAACAGCTGCATTTTTGTACTTTCTGAGTTATTGTGCACTTACTCTGAAATATTTTGGTATGTTTTTCAACATTTTCTATCACATTGTTTTACACAGTAAAAATTCCTATGACTTTAAAAGATGGAGGTTCTTCGTTTAATTTGTCATGATAAGAACATGGGTAAAACAGTAGTTCTAAAATGGATAAAAAGCAGATTGACATTATCCAAATTGATTTGGTATCGATTAGAAACAAAACATCAACACACTTGATGATGATGTTCTGAATATGCTAGTTCCATAAAGCTTCATGAAGATAAAGGTACATTTCCGCCGGAATAAGCCTCATTGGCTCCATTCCCCGAATCAATAGCATGGCTGTAAAAAGGAAGGTCATTCAGTTTATTGACCTTTGTCGCCAAGTTGAAAATGGAGAACGTCAAATTAATCAACGAAGCTTCCAGTAAGGCAGGCACACAGGTTCCAGTAAGTACGTGGTCATGCCCAGTTAATCTTTTTGACGAGCAGTCATTGTTCCGCTAAACTAGTCTGAGGTCGGAGCGCTATTCATTTTTTTTTTCGTGCAACGCCGAAATAATTATCAGGTAATGATTTAATCTAAAAGAAATATTGATTTTATACCTTTATGGGTGTATAGAGGTTACGGAGTCGATGACCAAATTTCTGCAAATAATTACAGTTTTAGCAGTAATTTTGATAACACATTTTAATTACTCTTTGCCGTTGACAGTGCGTAATCTAAAATGTCTCTCGGATTAAATTACATTACAGTTTCCCAGTCTTTGCTAACCTTATAGACAAGATCATAAATGTTCTTTTGAATTTACTATGGGTATGTCAAGATAGAGACATATTGATTATCCAATAGTCTTGGAATAGCATTCCTTCTACAAAGTCTAGCATATGAAGAGCTTAGTTGCAAAGAGGGTTTGATCCATTTCCGCTTAAAATGAGTTATTAACATATTCCATTCGTCACCTATTTATCTAGCCTTAGAATTAAATTTGATAACAGATTACAGAAGCAAGTGCGAGATACAGCGTAAATTATTATTTTGTTTCATATTGGGGTTTAAAAACTCGAGAAAAGAAAGGCCTTTTTCTCCAAAGTCATTTAAGTGGATCTAGTCCCTTTTGCAACCAAAGTCTTCATACGTAGCTCGATTGATGTTGTTACCATGTTTGCAGGCAAAAACCAAAAGGGAAAGAAAAGTATACTGACTGACAGGTATCGACAACCCGGGATTAAATAATTTGATCTTATTATGTCAAAGTTATGTTTCAGTATTGTGTTTCTACCCTATTCATTTACTTGTAAGACTCCAACGCCAGAGCATGAGGTTATTTTTGTCCTGGGATATTTGATCTCAGTTGTCGTATGGATATGATTGGTCTATGACCTTTGTGTTGTGGTCAGTTTTGTTGTTTTTGTTTTATTTGTCATCATTAAGACATGACAATAAACAAAGAAAAACTGTGAGTGAATTCAGATATCTGAAATTCCTGTGCATTTTTTTTTCGTGCTCCTGGGCTTCCATGGGGACCAGAAACAAAAAGTAGAAAGAGAAACATGAAAACTATTTGGGAAAAAGTTTCGTCTTGTTTGCATTTCACCCCTCCCCCCCCCCAAAAAAAAGAAAGAAAGAAAGAAAGCGGAATAGAAATCAGGCATAAAAATATTGGGTGATGGGCCGTTTTACGGACTGACTTTTTATTATTGAAATATGAATTCAGGAGGAAAGAAACAGGAAAAAAACAAACAATATCTTAGTTTCTCTTCCTGTCAGTAATTGGTGAATAATGCTCCATAAATACCCACCGGCCAAAAATACAAACGAGCACGTAGTCTTCTCAAGATGCCTTTCTCATAAATGATCTCATTTCCCGAAAGCTAAAGCCATTGATTCCATTTTCGATATTCGCATCTGACTTTAATATCTAAGACGAAATTAGCAACCAACTCTGCGGCATAACAACTTGGCCTTGATGGTGGCCGCCAGGTGCCAAAGCTTAAGGCGAGTCTTCAACTCCGAGCTGTCCTCTGGAGCAGCTGTCGCAATGAGGCGCGGAACAATGTCAGAAATTGGTTTTGACAGGGAACGAAACGTAACATCCTCTTCATGGGTTTATTGGCAAGTTCAAATTCATTTAATGTGCTACAGTGCCTCGGGTATAAATTGTCTAATACATACTGCCGTAACTTTGCTATTCGAGGGTCAAGGCAAACGATAACAACATTACGAAAACGCATCGGCAGGTAGACCCGTTACCCACAAGGCTACATAGTGTCTAAATTGGAAGGCGTGATATTCTCACGTCCAGTGGCGTATCTAGCGGGGGGGCAAGGGGGGGCACGTGCCCCGGGCACCACTTTCAGGGGGCGCAAAAGAAAAACAAGGGAAATGAAGAAAAAGGGAAAGAAACTGGCAGAAAAAAAGGAGGAAAAAGACATTGAAATATTAATTTCACGAATAAACTTAGAAGCTACCAACAAAAAGAAAGTTGGAAAGGGTGCGATTTCGACACTGGCCAAGGCTGAAGCTGCTGGAAGGGGCGCGATTTCATTACTTTCCCTCTGTTTTAATTGTTGGAAGGGGCGCAATTTTAGCACTTGCCCCGGGCGCTGCATTTCCTAGATACGCCACTGCTCACGTCTAATTATTCACGTGGTGCCCCTTTACCGTTTGCCTCCGAAATCCTCTAATTCCGAAAGAGTAAATGCATAACTGGTTACCGCAAGCAATGGGTATAATATACGAAAGATAGAACTGAAGTCGTTTTGTTATCACCATTTCTAAAGGTATTACGCAATTTGTATACAAGACACGCACTATTTAGGTGTGGCAGACACTTATTCCACATTATTATACATAAATACGGGGTGGTGAGAACAGTTTTTTTTTATAATTCTTTACTGGTTTCAAATTCATAAATGCTCTCATCAATATATAAATGATGGACAGAAGATATAATGTAAGATATATCACTACACACGGAGCAATGAAAGACATTGACATTGTGGGGTTCAATTAAAAACATTGTCAAACATTTTTACGCAAGTTAACATGACAGTGCTTGAATGGACAACACTAGAATCGAAAACCTGAAAGTTACACTGCCACTGGTAATGAGTGAATAAATACTACACAAGCATTCAGCATTCTAATCACCCTTATAAGTCCACAGTCAATGGAATAGACCGGACATGACAAGAACCAGGTACTCATTGATTTTCATTTATGAAGTCCTACTGATCATTTTGAAATAGAGTCTTCCATGGCTTCACTTTTAGACCTTATCGGAGACCTCGATGGAGAATAATACTATGAAGCTCATTTGATTTAAATGTAAACATTTTGTGATTCCTTCAAATACCTAGTAAAATAGTACACAGTATAAAATAAACCCGAGAAACACTATAAAATTGGCGAATTGTAAACTACGTTAGAACAAACACATTGCTTTACACCACAGTTTTTTTTTTGTTGCGTAATCGACTAATGATTAGTCATCTACATCATATGTCTGAAGGATCTATCGGTCTTTGTGCAGTCGACGATTACGCATGAACAGTACAAAGTTTGAGGTTCAGAACGTACTAGATAACAACATTCGTCTGTCGTGCAGACATTGAGCACTGAATCATGATGAGTTGCAGAAGAACTTTGAACCCGATGATTGCGTCCTTTGTTTTATAGGGTCAAGTACACGGAAACCTTACCACCATTGTCAGCAGCTAATTCCTATATAATTGGAATTTTCTTTTAATTTTAGACAGCAAGACCAGCCTCTCATGCCGTGTGTGCGAGCGTAACTCTCATACTCTGACTTTGGGATTGTCTCGTATATTTCCCGGCAGGTAAAGCAAAGTTGTCTACTTGGTTAGGTCCTTGGTTCAACAGCGACATTCTTTCTCTGGACATGTTAGATGAAGTTGTACCTTAACTCTCGTGATCTCAGGCAGTGATAGTCCCATTCCAAAGACAACACAAAAGTGAACCTGTGGGACTATAAGGTTTAATACACATCACGCATCAAACACTACTAAGAGCACTTCGCAATGGGATCAGGTCATAGTGCCGAGGCTCTCCGGGACAAGACGGTGGTTGTCATTGGGTGTGGAATGGCAGGGAAAGGTGCCGCCTTCGGTTTACGAGGAAAGTGTAAACTAATTGTCATTGATCCACGGGATGCCATGCACTTCGCCGTGGGGGCGCTCAGGGCTACTGTCGAACCAGGTATGAGATAAAATTGATCTAGTCGAGATGTACTATGCATTGTGATCTATACAAAACCTCTTATAATACAATTATTTTGTAGCACTAAATGTCAAAAAATATGTACGGTATATATTTTGATTGAATTTTTGAATTCAGAAATTCAGACGGTATCAACCTAACATCTGTATTTTTTAATGGACCGAAATTCAAAACAAAATTGAACCCTTATGTTCTTGAAAACAGATGTTAGTCTGGCATGTCTCTCGTTGTACAGTGTGTCTCAAAAAAAATGGTCCAATCGGGAGAAAAATATTTAAGGTATGTTATTTTCTCAAAAGGTATGTGTATTTGTTATCATATTAAAGCAGAATAAATTTTCTTTCTGATAAACCTAGTCCCATTCAATTTGCTTTTATAAGTCAAAAGTTATGATTACTTTTGTGCAGTTAGGCAAAATCACGTTTGTCCCAATTTTGTGTATTTGTCATAATGACAACGGCATTGGTGGTATTGTTACATACAGAATTCATACAAATTGAATTATGAAAATCAATAATCAAACAAATAACAAATGCCTTTTTTCTTCAATATGTCTAGTTCTGATTAATCTAGTAAATTAAAAATCAAATACGAATGACTCTTACTCGGCATTGAAATGATATTGCACATGTTCATGTCTTCTGTTCACCAGACTGCATTCACATTGACATCATGATGATCTGCACATGTCATTTATTATAGCCCTTTTGTCAAAGTTATGTACTTCCTTTGTACTTCAAATAATAGAAAATTAGAAATGTACAACCTGAAAAATCTATTTGTTCAGCAAAGTTAAACGATTACACAATACTTTTCACACTCTCATTGGGTTTCTTTGTTAAACAATATGCAGAAACTGCATGCACATGTACGGTAAGGCACATACAGTATACTGGGACAAACGCGATTTTGCGTCATTTCAGAAAAGTCAGTATATCTCAGGATTAACAAAACCAAATGAAATGAAATAAACTACACAGTAACGTATGTTCTTTTAGCTTTACAACAATACCCAACTTGACAATGTCGTATATGATTTTCATATATTAAAAAAATAATTTCCGATTGGACCATTTTTTTGAGACGCACTGTATAGTCGTGTAATTTCGAATAGTATTTAACGCGTTCGATATCTTTACGTTGCAGGGTTTGTAAAGAAAACGCTGATACCCATAAGGGATGTATTCGGAGAGAGTTTCAAACAAGGGACTGTGCAAGAAATCAACCCATCTGAAAAGACAGTGACACTTGAGGATGGCGAGAAGATATCGTACGATTATCTGGTTGTGGCCACTGGCAGCAGGAATCCATTCCCAGGCAAATTCGACAACAACACGTCCGCGGACCAGGCCACGAAACTCTATGATAATGCCATCCAAAAGGTGATGAATGTTCGAGAATCCTTCTTCACTGAAAGGGTGGTTTCCAATGTTACGTAAATTGTACAAGACTCAGAAATTAGCTACATAAAGACTACTAACAAGTCGGTTCAAAATTCACTTCTTGCCCAAAGAAAATATGATTAAAATATTGAAATTAAGAGTCCATAATGAAGCGCGATGTTTCCCGAATCTTATGGTCTTTGAGGCGAGATTATACAGATGAATACGCTTATTCGTAGCTACCAGACTTCTCAAATGACTCCCACAATTAATGTCTTTGAAGAGTTGATAGCTGATGGAGAACGTGTCAGTTGAAAGGGAACCGAAGAAGAATATTTCAAAATTAATTGATGAACTAAATGACAATGGCAAAAGGTGAAATGGGGCCAGTGTGGTTTTTAAACTCACGACCTAGTACCTAGTTAAGTAGACACGTCTTTCTTTTTGACTCAGAATTGCTCGACTGCAGGGATCGATAATCAAAAGGTTAAAAAATTATTAGCTATGTTGGCAGTTACCGAAAAAACGCTCAACCCGCATTTAATATACACACTGTCTGAACCTTCGTACCTTTCATTATTCCAATCGACCCTTTTCCGAGATTATTCTGATAACTCTTTCGATAACTGATACACAATGTGATAAAATGTTACAAAGTTTACATGGCAAAGGACACAAATGAATTTTCCTAAAGACAATCATTATTGCCAACGGATGATTTCATCCGCACTTGTGTGTTTACATTCTTTATGTTCGATTTATGTTTTAAACATGTTAAAGCGGTTTCTCGTTATATTCCACATTCGAACATCAACTACACAATAATCAATGTTGATTTATGTAACAAAATGACAAGATATTGCTATGAATTTATAGTTTACAATATATTAGTCCACAAAATAACATATTTTTGCATTTTTTTATCCAACTCATTTGAAGCTCTTTGAAACAAAAAAAGGTCATTTTTTCGTGACAATATATCAAAAAAGTTTCCATCTTTTTACAAATAGGTAAAAGCTGCTAATAAGATTGTCGTTATTGGTGGAGGGGCTGTCGGGATAGAGATGGCAGGAGAAGTGGCTACAGACTTCCCAGATAAAGAAGTGACGCTCATCCACTCTAGGGAACATCTTTTAGATTCTTCAATAGATCCGAAATTCACCAGCGCTACAAAAAGTCAACTCGAGGCCCTAAACGTTAAGCTTATCTTGGGTAAGGAGTGAAGGATAATTAAATTGTGTGTGGTAACGCTGACATTATTTTGCGTGAGAGGCATTCTCAATATTTTCGATGAATACAAAAAATTAAGTAACATCCTTTCCTGCGAGATTATACGTATACGTTGAGTCGAAATTTTCCTGGTAGTTTCCCTATATTGGAAATGTTTAGACCAACGACACTATTAGTCTTGTCTTTGTTCGGTATGTGAAAACACGAATGCTGAGCGGCTATACCCGTGACGGTTTAAAAGACGCTAAGAGAAATTTCCAAGTGAATGAAATGATATTTGAAAGGAAATTATAAATATCTTCTGTAACGACATTTGCAAAAGAATACTTCACAAAATCACTGCAAACTTATGACATAATAGAAACACACTTGTTATTATACTGAATTACATGATGTTGTTTTTTGTTTCAAACTGCGTGAAAAGGTTAAAGCTCTAGATGTTATGGTGAGAAGAAAACAAATGACTATGGTTGATCTTGTTACTGGAAGAGTGTCGTAATAAAGGAGTACAGTTTTCCCGTATAGCTAGATCTCGTTTTCAGTTGTAATATTGTCATTTTAACAGGTGAAAAGGTGACAAATCTTAATGACATTCCAAGAGATTTATCAACGGGTGCAACTGTCAAGACAGACAAAGACAAAGAGATTGAGGCGGACCTGGTATTCGTATGTATAGGGATGACGGTCAACAGTGAATCGTACGCTGGCAGTTTAGGTAAGAATAATTTATTTTGTATCGAGTGAGGTTGATGTATTATAGTTAACAATCTTGAGGGAAAAGCCAGAGGCATTGCTAGAACTTTTTTAATAGGCGGGGGGTACCCGACAGCGCTCAGACCCGACCAGCAAAAAAAAGGCCATGCCGAAAGTCTATTTTGAACCATTACAATTGTTATGGAGACCATTGAGGCCACGCAATTCATCGAAATATAACTTAGGAAAGAAAGTACTCGGAAACCTCATGAAAGAGAAAAACCTGAGAAAAACCTTTTGGAATAATTGAAAGACTACTAAAACTCTAAAGCGCTCATTGAACAGTAGAAAGATTGCTGATATACCTCTTAAAGATCATTTACATGAAAGACTGCCGAAAGACTATTTTCAACCGTTTCAATTGTTTTGGAAACCATGGGGACCACGAAATTCACCGAGAGAAAACTTAGGAAAGAAAGACCTCGGAGATCACTGAAATTTTACTGAAAGATCATTGAGAGATCTACCAACTTTTACAGTCTTTCAGTAGTTTTTCAAAGGTTCTTGCTTTATTTGGAATGGCCCCAGTCATAAAAGCAGTCCACAGTATCGCACATTTATACACCAACACTTGTAACGCAAACATTTACGTCAGCTTACATCTGACAAAATTGTGGTAAAGGCTGGCAATATCTTGGCTTTAATTAATGACTATGTAATATATTGTGTATGAGGGTAAGCAAATTACCTCAATCTCGATCACAAGGAAGTGTGCAGAAACATACACATCAGCAGGAATGGATCGCGAAACAGTGAGAACCTTTTCGGTGGTCACTGGTCACACAACCCTTGCTGTATTTTTTATTTGATTTATTTGGCAAATCGCTTGGTGACATTTAGCGAAGTTGTCTTTCTGACAGATGCTGATTTTTGTGTGATGTTAATACGATTTTGACAAACATTTTATTTGTAAACACAGGGGATAGCATGGATAGCCGCGGTTATCTGAAGGTGAACTCATATCTGCAGGTCGAAGGTCACGATAACATTTTTGCCGCAGGTGACTGTTCTACTGCGCATGACATGAAGATGATATACCTAGCCCATGAACAAGGGGAAGCTGTCATGCATAACATCATATTGCATGTACAAGGAAAACCTCTGAAGCCATACAAGCCTCGTGAGTCTGACTCTTTTGTTATCCTTGATAATTCAGTTGGATTAAACCTAAAAATATTCGATGATATTCGTTAATATTCGCTAAGTAACGTTGTGCTACCGTTGTGCTAGCCCCGTCTTTAGACAGTGCGATTCTAAGATAAATTCATTTAGAAAAATAATGCCAAAGCAGGAGTGTGTCATTCAAGATGATTTTAAGGATTATGTTCATGATTTGCAGAACCCGAAATGTACTTATCGACAAAATAAGCTAAAATCACGTATTTTGCGAAGATTCACATAAATCACCACCTCTCACAAAAGCCTTGGGGATAAAATGCCAGGTTTCGTAAAAAATAACATTCTAAACACAATGCATCAGGTAACGGCAACACTCGTTGCTGACTGAATTTGAATTTTACACGACTGTTAAATCTAGTCTCACTGCCAGACCCGAGTCGTGTATCATCTCGTGAAAACTGAATACCTGTTGATCAAAGCTTAAAAGGTAAAAACTGAAGCCAGTGCAGGTGGACGATTGCCAATCAATTTGTGCTATGGTTGGACACTACCAACTTCAAAATTAGTGGGTGAAAGCAAGAGGCCAGTGTCTGAAACCTAGACTACCGTTACAAAATACGACTAGAGTAATGGTCCTTACAATTTCTTTAGTTGGATCAAATCTGAGCAAAAAATAAGAAGAAAATATTGCTTTTCAAATCAATCAGAAACCTGATATTTAATTATAATTAAAGTAAATACTGGTTTGGACATGATTCAAATTTAAGTTTTAAATGATGCCAAGTTTACCCATTATGGTTTCCTGTTTGAAAGAATAGGTTGTAAAGATTGTAAAGACACCTAAGATTTAATATCTGCACTTCTCTTTCATTTCCTTCGCAGATTTCTACGTCTTTGCATTATCCATCGGACGTAATGGGGGCGTGCTCCAGCTTGGCTACATTATTTTGGGTGCTTGGGCCATGCGATTGCTCAAGAGCAGAGACATGTTTACCGGCAAAACATGGAAGGAGTGGGGTTTGACCGTGCCTGCTTAAAGGAATTTCCGGACTGTATAACCCACGGCGGACTGTATAACCCACGGATCGAATTGAATTAATCTCGTTTGGAGTTTAACATGATGGATATCCGGTAAATGTCCCCAAATCTAACTTTGAAGTGGGTGTCATCAGAGATATTACTTGCAGAAGTTACCACGACTTTAAGTAAGGTGATGATTTTCCATAATGATTTGCTGCAGCGTATTTTTCGATGAGGTCCTTTTTTGGTTTGCAAATCAAAGAGTACAATCTTCGTGGTGGTGTTTTCGATACGGAAAGGTGGACTGGACAACGTTCATAAGTCAGCAAGTCAATTTCATACAGTTGTGATTGGTGCCAGTTCCATTTTTTTGCTGAAATATTACCACAAATCTTGTTACATCCGTGGTAGTCTATACCAATTTGTTTTGTAAGTCTGAACATAACTTTTGTCAAAATGTGTGTTTTTTAAGTCGCAACACTTGTAAGCTTGTTTACAGAAAGCATAACGTCATTTTGTGTGTATTTCATAAGTATAACATATTGATTCTTATCAATAAGGTAATTAGATTATTTAATAATGATCTATTCAACTATTAAACCCAACATGAAATAAACAGACATCAAAATGTCCGGTGACTTTTCTTGAACCTTTAAATTGCACATTTTCTATGAAAAAAGAAAACGTATATGGCTAAGAAACTACTTAAAAAGCAATGACATGAGAGTGTACTTGAAAATATCTCCACATACATGTATACTATAGTGTAAATCTTGGCGAGGATTTGTTTCGAATATTCATTTACTTCAGGAGAAACAAGCATTGATATATGCCTACCAGCACTAAATTATAGCATGAGCCTTATACAAATTGAGCCTGTAGAATGCTTTCCAAAAAATATATTATCGTAACAGCATTTTCTGAGGATACGAATTTAAAAACAAACAAACATTTGACCACGACGGTTTCATAGCAGAATTCTAAAATAGTTTACTTGATCATTGAAGAGTTTTATTACAAAATGAGGACTGCCCCAAATATGCTATATGTTTGCTACTAATACGGATTATTTACCGAGATAAAACATGGGGAGGAAAGCGAATATTTCAAAATGTATCCACTGGAAAGCCATAGTTTGTCTTTTTTACAGAACGGTAGAACGGTAGTCTGCATTTCTTTCTTTGTGCTAACTTGCTAAAGACATAAAAGAGTGAGGGGCAGGGGCCATATCCCTGTCCACCTCAAATAAATTTGCCGACAGGAATTTCATTATTCAAAGAGTTTATTAAATTATCACTATGTAATATTTAAGAACTGTAAGTGTTCGCGACCGTTTAAGAAGGTCAGATGTCAAATTCATTCGGGATGTCCAAATGGCACGTACACACGTGTTGGCAGTAATTGGTCTCACCACGACCCCCTCATGTGCATGAAAATGGTAGCTTTCGAGACAAGGGCGTGGACAGCTACTAAGAAGTTGGGGTTGGAAGGAAGAGGGGACGAGCAGAGGATGTGGAAGGTGGTTTGCGCTTTTTACTGGAGGGTAGGAAGAATATGCTACATAGTTCTGGTTCTGATTCCCAAAACGGCGGAGGCACATGATTATTATGTCTCCCTCAATATTCAAAAAGTGTGGAGGACACGTGTCCCCATGTCTCCCGACTTTTCATGTCCGTGACTCGAGAGCTCACAGCCCATAATCAATCAATTTATGACGGACATAGTGTGACGTGAGCACCACATACCCCCTATCGGGTTTCCCCATAAGTCACTGCAACCTGATACCAGTGGACATACATGACTTAGCATCCCTATAACATCCAGGTTCGGAGAGCCATCAGACAAAATGCTGTGGCATGACCAGTTAGTGCTTGGAACTAGGGTTCATTTCTGCCTGACGTTTTGTAAGCAGGGTGTAATTTCTACTTGAATTGGTTTCCTTCGTAAAATATTGGAAGCCTTTTTAAACGCAAATTTGATGCGAAAGGCAGTGTGAAAGCAACGGAGATAGTCCTCACCAGTTGAGCATGGGGTGTGATGGGCAGGGATGGGGGGGGGGAGGGGTTGCCATCCTTACTGCCCATAGTCAGTGGATGCCTCTGTGCTGCAGCGGCCGTAAGGTCGTAATGGCTTGAAATCATGCTGTGATGTGCACTGTATTGACTGGGCCCCATTCGGCGTGCTTTAAATGCCCATTCTTGAATTTAAATGGATGTGCTCTTTATGCACATTGTAAAAGCGAACATCAGTCGTTATGTGAACTTTATTTTATAAACCTGCCACAAAGCGTAATATGTGTGGTAAGGTGGTTATGTGTTGAGAATAATCACCATTAAAAGGAAATTGGAGGTCTGAAGTAAACTAATCAGTTATGGCTCAATCAAAATCAACAGTGACTTAATGGTGTCTACATGAATTCTTGAAAACATGTCTTAGATAAAAGTTTAGTTAAAATCAAGAACTACATCTACACCTGGTAATCTTCCTTTAAAGTAATACCCTTGCAAATTCCACTGAAACACTTTTAGAAAATGTTATTCACCAAACATTGCCCTTTTATTCCTTTTCTAAATTAAAAGCTATGCCAAATTATTGACAAATATAAATATGTAAGAACGGAATAGTAATTTAATTTACATGATAGGGTAGCCCTTATTGTGCCCCTACCGAGAGGCTACAGTGCCATTGTGCGTATCCTAATTGTGCCACCCCCTATTCTCCTGCCCCCCCCCCCCGCCTGTGCCAGGTTTGTTTGGAGACTTTACAATTAGACAAGCCGACTTGCGTGAACACATGATATTGGCACCGCACTGAATGCGTGGTAACAGTGCAACGGCAAGTCAACGAATGCGTGGTAAAAAAAGTACAACGCATATGTAATGCATGCGAGTAAGCATGCACTTAGCTGGAATTTCAAAAGAATAGCATATCTCCCAATGCCTATGTAACTGTAACCAATTTTTTTGTGGTTGGTCGTTATAACATGCTTAGGTTCTGTTTGATTAACGTGATGATTTTTGGACGTCCATTTTGTACGATTTCTTCGCTAAATCAAATTGTAGATACAAAATAATACGGGTGCATCATTATCATTTCTGCCTAGATCTAAAATCAAAAGTGTTTCTTCTTATTTTGTTCGTAGACGAAAGCAGAACAAACAATGCCTTATTTCAACTTAAAGGTAAATTACATGATTGGGGTAATCCTCAACTTGGGATGAAACTATTCTAGAATCAAGTAAACTGTACAAGGATTCTGCTGTAAAAATCTTGTAGTCAAACGTTAACTCGTTCTAAAATAACTATGTCAATATCCCTCGTGAAAGGCAAACCTGTTATGTAGATCTCTATGCGGCCTGTTTCTATCAGTGCTCGAGAGAAATAAAATCATATTTGATTCTCCGTAAGTAAACAAATTAGAGACAAATCCTGGCTGGAAAGTCTACTCCAGCTGGTGTAGAGTTGGTGTATTTGCCTCAATTAAAGGCACTGTATAACAGTGTTTCCAGTTTAACAAATCTGAGCTGCATGATTCCCCATTCTACCAGTGTCTCTGACATGATCTAAAAATGAAGCCCTGAAAAAATTGCAGTTTAAAACGATCAGTAAGCAGGGTTATAGCTAGAAAAATTTCTGTGCCGGCCGTAGGAAGGAGTTACGCAAGCGGAGCAAGCAAAGCGAGCGTAGCGCTCCTGGGTTTCCACATAGAAAAAAGCATTTGGAAGCATTTATTTTACAAAATACATCTTCGCTGAAATGTAATGATGTTTAAAGCTCAAAATACACGATTTATGTAGAGATTTAAAACATTTTACAGTCATTTTAAAGCTTTTCTGTGCCGGTCGGAGGACTAATAAATTCAGCTCAGTGCCGGTCGGCTTCCGTTTGTGCCGGCTACTACCGACCGGCGCCGACCTCCGTAGCTATAACCCTGTCAGTAAGTGCTTTAAAAAAGTAAAAAAATCATTGAGAGACCATTCGATCTTTCCCCCATAGACTGCTGTGTTGCAGAATTTCCTATCGCCCGATAGGAAATTAATGTGCCAATTTGTATCTGCACATAATTGTACTAGTGACAGCATAACTGTCCAAACTTTTGTGTTCGAAGGTGTTTATTTGTCCATTCAAACACTGTCAGATATGTCAGGTAGCGAAGTTCGACAATTTTTTAAACGTGTCTTCCACAGTGTTATATAGCGTCTTTAACCGGTGATGTTGGGACCAGCAGTCATCCGGATAAGTGATATGGCCGGAAAAGAGAGATAATGTACAAACACAGTATAGGGGGAGGTAATACATGTTATAAGTTATAGTATATACAACCCACATACCATGTGCAAATTGCAACAGACCACGCACAAGTGTTACTATATTTATTGTTCCCTGATACCCAGCAGGTTTCTGTGTTCACTTCTGATAAAGGTGTATCAATTACCGGCAATGACTGCTAAGTCCATTGTCCGGATAATAGAGAGAGAGCTGGTTAAGTGATGGCCGTATTAAATTCTAACATAAAATAAATGAGTAATATTATCGTTAGGGATCTATTTGTCATTACATGGTTCAGTAATATTTTAATCACTTGCAGAAAAAAAATGTTGATGGAAAGAAATCGTTTACTGTCATGGTATAATGATCCGTCGTTATTCACCTCATAAACTGCACTTCACCGTTTCGGCATTTTGTAAGTGATAGTGATAATTGCCTTCACTTTTCTATATTACGGTGATCAATGAACCGTAGGAAAATAATATAACTGAAATATATTGACAATCGCAAATGTTGCAATAAATAAGGCATTGACGCGTGGCGAATTAGTGACCTTTTAATTTAATGAACTATATTGTCAGATATTTCTTTTCACGTTAAACAATTGAATTTTGTAATAAAACGCAAAAGATGAAAAACTATTGTGCCCTGTGTGTTTTTCGGGGGGGGGGGCGGTCGGCCCCTCTTGTTTTTTTTTTATTTGGCTAGTACAAAAGAATTGACGGGCAAAATGAATTTGGTCACCGTCGGCCCCCTGCAGTCCCCCCCCCCCCGCCCCCGCTTGTCGGATGATTATTTGACATGTAATTTGGCAGGTAAAACAATAGCCGGCAAAAAAGGCGGGCAAAAATGGTTTTGGTCATCGTCAGCCCCCTGCCGCCAGCTTGTCGAATGATGTGTGGCTTGTAATTTGGCAGGTCAAAATTTTGTTGGCGTGCAAAAGAGTCCCGGCTGATTTAACTATACCTCGTAATATTTTACCTTGGAGCCGCCCCGGGGCGTATTGTATCATCACGAGTAAAATCAGTTGATAAATTCAGGCAGATAAAAACACCAAACGAAACAGTCAATATGCGATAGCACAAAAACCACAGTTTAGAAAATCGTTGCAAACACAACAAATTACATAGAAATTATGTGTAGTATTTACAAGACACCAAACTTCCTATCGCAGTTTTATTCAAGCGCAAGTTTAGTTTTCGAATTTTTTTTTGTTTATTTGAAAGCTTTCTACCCAAAGGTCATATCACACCAATAACAGATTCTGAATGTCTTTCGGTTTTTTGTTTAATTAATCAATGAAAAATCTCGGGGGGACCCCTTAGATTTTTTGGTACCCCAAGTTATACCTCATCAAAAAGAGCAGAGTCTGTTCTTTCTGAAGAGGTATAACTCGGATAACCTTAACACCTTATTAACTCTTTAGATGCTATAATGTAAAATATAGTCGAAAATCTCCGGGGTACCGAAAAATCTCCGGGGTCTCCCCCCCCCCCTCGAGATTTTCCATTAATTAAATTAAAAAAAAAAAACCGAAAGACATTCAGAATCTGTTATTGGTGTGATATGACCTTTGGGCATAAAGCTTTCAAATAAACAAAAACAAAAAAATCCCCAAAACTAAACTTGGGCTTTAACGATTATTCTAAACGGAAGATGTTTCTTTAATTCAATACTTTGAGCACAAAAACGCTGCTTTAAAAAAAATACAATGTGAATTGTTTATATCACGACTGCAATGTTACAATAGTTCTTTGCCAAAGATATAACCATTGCTTTCAAGAACACGATTGTCCGCTGTATTTCGAACGTTATAAAATTGAGTTCAGTGGCAAAGGAGCTAAAAACGTAAAAGTCTTATCCCTTTAAATGCCGGGATTGACTTTTGCAATAAGCTCTCCTCCTAAAGGTAGAGACAGTATCACCACTGGTGTAATGTGCGTGGACAAATACCTAATGATGACGTCACAAACACGTGCGAATCTCCATTTATTGAGATACAATTTAATGTGACAGTTGCAAAAGGGGTTAGATCCATTTTCAGCCACAAAAGTCTATTGGCCACCTTTTAATCTAACGATAAAAAAATGATACCAAATTACTAATGCAACTACGAGACACATTGTCATAAATTACTCATACATTTCCAGAGGGGTGTGTACAAACTCGAGAATACAAATGCAATTTTTTTTCAAAGTCATTGAAATGGATGTAAGCCATTTTGCAACTCAAGTCTGCAAATGCAGGACCCCGTAGGCAAGGCACCTTGTAAAGGTAATTATCTTGAACGCCTTGACAAATGGTGTTGTCAGTGGTTTAACTTAGTGCATCTTGGCACTCTCCTTTTCGGGGTGGGGAGGGGGTGGGGGTAGACGAATGGAATAATAAGCATTATATTTCCCACTATCAATAACCTTCATACGTCATATGGGTTATGTTTGAGTTGAATTCTGCTGTCGGCAAATTCTACAGTTTGTGCCTGGGATTGAAGGATAAGCGTACAAGGCATTTAAATCGATATCATATAGTCACGGCTCAATTGGAGGCTTGCCTAGACGGGATGCCCACAAGAGCTCCAATTATTATGCGGATCAATTATCATGTATCTGTATTTGGTAAAAACTGAAATGGAGACTTAGCCAAAAGGAGATTCCATTTCATTCACTACAGCGTAGCGTCCATGCTATGCCAACTTATTCTGAACTGTTGGCGTTCATTGGCGACTATTTAGCTGTCATACACTATGCATCTCTTTCTTTATTGAGAGAGAGAGGGGGGGGGGGAGAGAGAGAGAGTATGCCCATCCAACTGTGCACACAATTTCATAGAGCCTTCATCGTATAAACTCGCTTTGACAGCATAATTTAATGTATATCCAGTACTTCGAAAAGTAATTAAACATATGATAACGTCAATGTGTTAAATCTAAGGAAGATGATGAGTTTGCATGAATGACAGCTCTGTTTACAGGTAAAATTATACCTTATAATGTACATCTAGTTTTAGATTCTACATATATATTCTGCCACCCATTATTTACCGCCATCATTTTATCACGCGTTCGATGGCTTGCCAATGTCATGTTCACACCCAAATTTGCATATCTATTGTACAGCCACCAAATTACGTGGCACTGGGTGATTAGGGGCTGGCATGATGGATATCAAAATGGGGCACATTAAGGGTAAAAGAAACAATAGCATTATGAAATGCAGATTTTCAAGAAAAAGTACCAAAAAATAAATAGAACTAAAATATCTTGGACAATATGTCACGTACTGTTTCATTTCTAACCCTGTTTAAAAGTAGCAGACGGCTGTGAAATAAACAAAATGTATAGTCTGTTATTTTGAAACAAATAATTAAAAGTTAATTATTTTGTTTTTTAGGGTACATTGTGACGAGGACATGTAGAAAAAAGGTTCGTACAATGTGAGGATAGGTAAAATCATTTGAAATGAAACTGAAACCACTATCCAGCTGCGACTTCCATAACCTGTTCGGTAAGCGATCACCGTGGATTAATTCATCACCCAAGCAGCAGGTGAAACGTTATGTCGCCTGTCACCTGTCTTCTGTTGTCGAAAGATGGTTGTTCCATTGCCTGGTAATTTTCATAGATTTTATCCATATTTAACTCGGAAAATAATAACATGTATATACATGAATTGACACTCTAAACGTGATTGACCAAACAAATCAATGAAATTGTGAAATATATTTCAGACCCGAAAAAGAGGTTTAAATCAACCACTTTTTTTTAGAAGAATTTGACCGATATTTCGGTTATTTTGAACATAATGTTGTTCATTTTGACCTATATTCTCAGTCAGACACAAATTAAGCAATGCATGGTGACCAAAGGCAAAACCCCCTGACGTCACGTTGGTTTTAATAAAAGCAGAAAAATGAGAAAAGCATATTAATGAAAGTTTGGCGAAAATCTACCAAAGAATAAAAGAGAGGTATGAAGTTTCAATATTTTAATTTTGTGACGTCACGTGCGAGCAAATCCCCATATGCCATGTAATGTAAATTCCATAAAGTGCCAGGTTTTAATGGTTTATGATAATTGAATGTGTGTTTTTCACAGAAGCATGTATGAAATAATGTTGCTAATTGTAAATTAAATGCACAGGTAACATAATTTTCAATTTTCTGACGTAATGGGGGAGCTGTTCGCATGTGACGTCACAAATCTAAAACTTTGAAAGTTCATAACTCAGGTATTCTTTGGTGGATTTTCGCCACACCTTCATCTCTCATTGTTCTGCATTTATTAAAACCAACTTGACGTCAGGGTTGAACTTTCCTTTAAGGTTGCACACGCCTAGATAAGTGAGAAGTCCAGAAATGTGCATTCGACCCAACCCAAAGAATAAAAAATGTTAATTTGAATGGGCGGCTGCCAAAAAGGGGTGGCTCTGATTGAGTATTAAATGACATTTTCTGATAGGGGTTGAGTGGATCTTCATTGTTGTTGTGGATTTAGTGGATTTGTTAGGAACTATAATACGTGCCCATGAATACGGCTTTAAAATTCAAGTACACAGGCCCAAATCGCCGTGAAAATGCTAGAAATTTCTTTAAGAGGAATTCCCTTGAGGAAACGCTGGTCAACAGTGCATTTCCTGAAGATCATCATATGAGGAATAATTGTTCTATCATAGAATTTTGGTTCCAATCATCCCTGATTAATCTCTGATTTTTAACGAATTTTCAAAGTTGATGCTTTTAACATTATTTCCTATGGGGCTTGAATTAGCTGTGTGCAACCTCCAGGGTAGTACACACGACTATACAAGAAGACTGTGACTTGGTGGGGTGCTCGTGACGGGAAAACAATTTCCGTAGTGGATGGAATGATGAACAAGCAGATGTCGGAGTAGGTAATTAAAGAAGGTGTCAACAGGACTCGGTCTATTCACCGATGGACATTGATCGAACCAAGATGAACGAGACTAGTGTGTACTTTGAACGATAATGATATGCATAGATACAGTATGGCGTCAAAGTCAGGGCATGTAGCAATTCCAGACCTTAGACACGATATC
>JZLH01S0317310.1:23767-34923 GCA_001188425.1 Eucidaris tribuloides
TTCCTCCTATCTCCTCCCTTCTCCTTCTGCTCCCCTCACCCCTCTTCTCTCTTCTGTCCTGTTCAACCCTCCTCGTACTCTAAAATCCTCTCCTGCCTCTTCTTTCTCCTCCCCCTCCTCGTCTCTCCTCCACCTCCTCTTCTGCCTAATTCTACTAATCATTGTTATCACTTGTTTATTTACAGCACGCTATACAAGTTTGGTACAGCAAAGTACTCAAGGAGATCAAAAGGTCCACTCAAAGGGTATCGGAGAAATATTCCTTTGATGTTTTGGGTAAGGTACACCAAGAATTCAAAGGTTCATTGAAAACACCATGTTTGTGATATGTTTCTTGTATTTCCCCTTTGAACGGTGAGTTTGTGTAGATTACT
Source organism: Eucidaris tribuloides (assembly GCA_001188425.1). Classification (NCBI taxonomy): domain Eukaryota; kingdom Metazoa; phylum Echinodermata; class Echinoidea; order Cidaroida; family Cidaridae; genus Eucidaris; species Eucidaris tribuloides. Next base: position 24,142 of record JZLH01S0317310.1, read on the forward strand.
ATTTCTGATGATTCCTTTACAGACATATACAAACGTCTTTTCGGGGACATTCCTCACGATAATCCACAAGCATACCTGCCATTCGAGGAACAACATCAGCCAAAACTGAATGGACAGACTCTGGAGGAGGGTGCTGTAATGAATCTAACATCGGGAATCAGCGATCGTGCTCTTTGGGGTTCTTTTGCATCCACACGCAGGCGATTATTTTCAGGTAAAGGCATTGCTGCTTCTACCATTGTGAAAAAAAAAACTAACCGTGTCACATAATTTTCTACAGGGGAAATAATAGTACAAATTTTAGTTTTCTCTCTGAAGGATCTTGCAAAAGATTATTGTGATCACTTTTTTATGTCTCTCTTTCCTTGTGAGTATAATGTTCATCTTTTTTGGGGAAAGGCACATTTGAATTTTAATACCCCAAACTTGGCAGTTGTCAGGAATAATAGAGAGGGGAGGGGGATAGAAAGTTTATCAAATGGAAAAATTAGCTCAGGGGGCAAAACCCCACAAGGGTCTAAAGTAGGTAATAAATAATAATCAAACATCTTTTCACCCAGATCGTACTTGTCTGCTAGACTACATAACTGTTTGATCAATGTGGATAAAACACTGGATATTATTCTGATTTAACTGACACACAAAAAGTATTCGAAATTTACAGTTGAGGAAGATCCAGAACGAAACACTGTCGTCCGTCGGATGGCTGCCGCTGCGGGTGTTTTCTTCATTACGGTCAGACGCTGGATCCGATCGGTGGTGGAAAGCAAACTTCTGAGAAACTTGGATGCAGCAGATCGCCCAGACATCATATGTCTAGATAAAATCAAGCAGAACTGCCAAGAGGCTATCGAAGGGTATGCATATGAAACAAACAGAATTCTTTAATAAATCTTGTGTAAAATGTGAAGAACAAATGACAATGGTAGTGTACATGTATGGCTGGTTTACAATGCCCAAAAAGAATTTTTTTTCTGGAATGACTTCAGCCGAGTAAACAAAAAATCCATCAATCAGCTATAGTTCGAAAGATAAATTATTGAAAAGGGTCTGGTAGACTGATTTTCAAAAAGGGGCCAAAAGGGTCTGGTAGACCGATTTTCAAAAAGGGGCCGATAGACCAATTATCAAAAAGGGTCCAATAGACTGATTTTCAAAAAGGATCTAACAGACCGATTAACAGTAAGAGTCCACTTAGACTGAGGGTCCAATAGACGGATTATGAAATGGGTCCTATAGATCGATTATCAAAAAGGGTTCATACACAATTGGTCTATCAGATCATTTTCTATAATCGGTCTATTGCACCATTGGGTTATCAATTGGACCCTTTTGAAAATCCGACTACCAAACTCTTTTTTGAAAAGCGGTAGAAAGGACCTGTGATCTATCGGACCCTTAACATTAAAGGAAAACGGTCTATTGGACCATCAGTCTATAGCACCCTTGATCTAAAGGATTTCACCCCATCAATATTTTCTAGAAATATTGCAAAAAATGGTGTGAATTGCCTACATACATGCAGATCTGGACATTAGCATGGTTGGTACAATTTTTGTAGATATTGAGTCTATGTTGTGTATTAATCCCTAATTGTCCTTCCTTTCAGGCAGGTAAGTTGGAAAAGTTATCTGCCCGACTGACTAGTTATAACGGGGTGGATTCAGCCCTGTATTCATATACAGGCGACACCTGTTATTACCAAACAGTGAAAGTATATAAGGGTATATAGATAATAATTTAGGAACTGAATTTCTACTTCCTTGTAACATTAATCTCGTTATAGCTGTGTTTGTTCGTTATAACGGGAGTCCACTGTTTCACACAAATTGTTTCACACCTGAAAGACGAATAGAAATACAATTTTCTTTGATTATTTCACTACTTCCATTTGTTACTACCACTAATGTACATCAAGAATTTGTAATACCACACCATTTTCCTGTTACAATTCCAGATCCTGTGACAGTTCAGACTCCCACTATCAAACAGTGATCGAACAAAGGCTGGAAGAACCAATGAAAAAACAGTTGGAAGACCTCGGTGAGGAGAAACGTCGGATCAACAAACTGTCAGAGCTTGTACACCATTTGAGGTAATGACAACCATGGTTCCACTATTAAGGCTGGCATCCACTAAAACACCAACAAGATTAAGAGGGATAGTGGAAGCAAATTATGTCAGTTGGCATTCTGTCAATGCTAGAAGCAAAAAAGTGATAATAATATCATGATTTTCTTGGACATTACTTCAAATTTCTGCGTAATGACTGCATACATACCTACATGTAGGAGTGTCGTAGGATTTAATCTGGATTCAGGAAGAGAACGGAATGCCGCAGAACCTGTTGACCTTTCTGTCTCAAGTACAAGAGTCCGCAACTTTGCTTAAACAGTTCTGCATTATTGGTTCCATGCTTTCCTGAATCATTCCTCGTTTCTTCTGCTTGCCTTCGTGATCTACCTTCACTGTGGAAGCTTTTTAGAGTGTTACAGAAAGGTATTAAAGTCCTGACGATATCCTCACGACAATAGAGAAGTTGCCGAAAGTGCCAAAGTTCATTTTGCCCTCTCAACAAAGTGAGGAAACGATAACAACAGTGAACAGAATCTTTCAAGAATACGCAGATAGGTTGCAGATTTACAAAATTTTGCATTACGTGTCTTGTGTCCGGGTCTAGTGTAGATACTGGTAGACAGATGGATACACAATGCATAGAGAGATTGATAAATAGATAGATGTTGTAGACAGAGAGGTAAATAGAAAGATAGGTGGATAGATAGAGCTGGATATATACGTGAAGATACCGTAGATAGATAGATAGATACAAAGACAGAGTACAGATAAGAGTAAGTTTGATGGCCTAGTGGTTCGAGAGTACATCTCACGTCCGGAAGGCTGTGAATTCGAGCCCCGCCTGCGTCATACCAAAGACTTTTGAAAATGGTACCTTCTGCTTTCTACCCAGACACTCAGCATTCTAGAACAGAGAAGGGTAATAATAACATTCATGTTATGCAGGACCCGCTGGTAGAGCAGTCTATGTGACTGAAGTCAGTGAAGTGGCTACCCTAATAACAAATTATTATTCAGATAAATGGATAGATGGGTATATTGATTAATCGATAGAATCAAATGAATAAAACATTGAATTACACAAGTAAAGGTTTGTTGCATAACGTTTTTATTAAATATAGGCCGACATGTATCTGAATTTTCCGAGCTTTGAGATCCTTCCTCAGGGAAAATGTAATAAATGACAAGACTAATAATACTGTAACATGTTATGAGTCGCATCTGTCTTATTAAGAAAACAACTCTCTATGGTTATCTTATTATACAGCAAAGATGCTGCTTGCATCAACGGCAGTTCTGGGAAAAGAGCAACAGGAGTAGAGAAAGAGGACTACAAAGACGAAAATGAGAAGAATGAGAAGAAAGAAGATGAAGTTGAAGAGTAGGACAACACAGAGAACACCACTTGGAAGGATGACAAGTACATTTATATCAGTTCTGATAAAGATGATTAGCATATTTTTTTTTTCATTTTGGTCACAAATGATGATTTTACTGGTATGGTATACATGTACTTTCGTTATAGCAAACTGCTTGGGGCTCAAAAGAAGACTTTGGTATATCATGGTTGCAAAAAATAACGGACATACAAAGAAATTTTGACTTCTGTGACCAGAAAATTACTTTGTTACAAAATTTTGGTTACATCAGCGTTTTTTTTTAAAAATAATTATCTAAAGTGCACTTTATATACAGATGACAAAACAACTAATGTACAGAACTTCGTGAGCAACGAAGGAGGTGGACTGGTAAATTACTTCAAAAATCATACTTAAAGGTAAATGACATGATTGGGGGTAGTCCTCAACTTTGGCTGAAACTACTCTAGAATCAAGTAAACCTGCTGTGTGGCTCTCTATGGGTCCTACATTTTTTGTGCCCCGATAGAATTAAAATACAAGCATGTTCATGCTTGATTCTCTTTAAGTAAACAAATCAGAGACAAATCCTTCCAGCTTGGAGATCCACTCCAGCTGGTGTATAGTTGGTATATATTTCAACTCATTTGGTCAAGTGTTCCCAATCATGCAACTAACATTTAATTTGTGTACACTTAATTTGTGTACACTTAATTTGTGTACCTACCCAGTAAACACATATTCTGATGTACTGTACATGCTGCCAAATTCCATGTAATATAAGGTCTAACCAGGTCCATAGTCTAACTAAACCAACATGCATTGTATTCTATTTATTATTTTGCTAGGTATCGCAAAATTTGAGACTGGATTGGTGAAGGAGGGGGAGGGGACAAATTTACTTCTGGCAGTTCAAATAAATGGGCTGTGCAGATAGAACGGGCACGCACATGCGTGCGGGCTAGGCCTGGTGTGGGCGCACATGCACACATGTACACAAATCGTAAGTCCTAAGGGCAATTCCGCGAAAAATGTTACCCGGGCTCGAAATCATGAAATCTGTAATAATTCAAAAAATATATGTGCTACTGTGATAGATTTAGTATCACACAATAGAACTCATCGAACTCTTTAATTTGAGGGGTATTTGAATACATTTGAAGTATATTTAGACATACTTTTCTTTAAAAAAAACATTTTCTTGCAAAATTTTCTAATCATTTTTGAAAAACACAATCTTTGAGTCTCATTATTTCCCATTCAACAGCACTTCAGAATTAATTTATAGTAGTTTTTAGTTAAGAAAGGACCAAAAATGACTAATATTAGCTTCATATTAGTTACCAATTGGTTTTAAGTATAAATATGAGGACCTAAAAAAGTGGTCCGAGCTGTAATGTCCGTAACGTTAAAAATGTAATGTCTGTAATGCAACATTTATGGTCCTGTATGGGATATACTGAATCTGTTGTACCTAATTGTCATCCTACAACTTAAACAGGTCTTCAGCATCCATTTCAGAAGAAAATTGGCTTCACTTCATGCTTAAGCTCACAAAATTTTTGACAAATGCGTTGGTAGGTGAAAAGTCTTGTCCAAAAAATGTAATGTCCGTAACGGCAAGCATTATGTGGGAAAACTTCCAAACGATAAACAGAAACAAGTTCAAACTTAAACTGTAAACACTTCAGGGTGACTTGTGTGAGATTACTACAAAAAGGTTCAGAATGATGATGATTTCTAGAAATAAGCCCCCAAAGTTGCAAAAAAGTGTCTGAATGTAATGTCCGTAACGCTGGAATTGCCCCTAAATTAAAGTTACCCTTCCTCTCAAAACATTCCTAACTTTGTAAGCATTTCCCCTTCCTGTATGGGGGAGAAAGTGCCTATACCTCCACCTGAATTTTTTTTTTTTACAACCTGGTCATCTTCACACAAATCTATATGCATGTTCTCGTTTTTGTTTTCAGGCTGAAAGTTACATTATGCAATGTTCCGGGTATAAAATTATAAATATCATTTTTGGTGCTCTTTGTTGAATGCGTGTTATATTCTCAACATTTCCATTACGTTAATACTGGGAGGGGTATTCATAATTTTAATACTGCAACTGACAAGTATTATTTATTGTACTGCTACACGGCTTTGTTACATCACTAATGTATTATAAACTACTTTGGTACATGTACAAATATATGGAAATATATAGAAGAAAGTGTTCTAATAATTTGATTGATATTCCTTGCCAAATGGACTACAAGGAACTGACAAAAATCAATATTTTGTCAAAATCTATGTAACTCTTCATTACTGGTAATCACGGTATGTAGGGAAAAGTGTAAATTACAGTCCATTGTATTTTTGACAATTTGTACATGTGCATTGTCTTAAAAGGGGAAGTCCACCCTGACGTCAAGTTGGTTTTAATAAAAGCACAAAAAGAAAAAAAAAGAAACCTATTAATGAAGGTTTGACAAAAATCCATCAAAGAATTAAAGTTATGACATTTTAGAGTTTTTATTTTGCGACATCACATGTGAGCAGCTCCCCCCATTTGTCATGTAATATAAATTCCATAGAGTGCCATTTTCTCAGAAAATTGAAAATAATTTTATTTGTGCATTCAATAATCAGAAATATTACATGTATTTCATACAAAATGCTTCTATGGAAAAAAAAAAATCAATTATCATGAAATTTATGCTACTATATGGGGGACCCCTGCTCGCATGCAATGTCACAAAATCAAAATTTTGAAAATTCATAACTCTGTTATTCTTTGGGAGATTTTAGTTATTATCGTGGATTTGATTGACCTGCTCGACGCAGGATATTGCTGGCGAACTACTTGAACATATGATGTACCATGCAGTACATGCACCTCGGAGTAACATATTGTGTAATGCCCTCTTGTGTACATTAGCAGGACAGTTGCATAGTAATGGTGCTGTTACACTTGTGCACAACATATGGACATGAACTGACAAACAATCAATTAATGACGTTGAAGTTATTTTGAAGGCCTTTACTGCTGTAAAAGACCACTGAACAAAACATTTTTGCATAAGCAGAGTTTTCCAACTTTGAAAGTACACTACAAAAATATGTTTTAGATATCGTAGTTTGGAGACTCTGGGTACATATTGCACAGATGGGACAATGTGTAGAATATGGGGGGGGGGGAGCAGGGAGGGGAAGGGGACGTTATGTTTTGCTCTTGTTCTGCTTCAATGCATATTTATATCTATATCTATCACTTTGTATACCCCACTGAAATAACTGCAAATTATCATATGCATATATTTATTTTAAATATAAACTTTATTGTGTAAGTGTACGTGTTCTGCTTCATGTCATGAATATGCATTATGTATATTTATTATTTTATCTTTTTGTATAACCTGCAGAAACAGTAATTGCAAATCATTTATAACTTGATTGATATTGAATCTCTATCTGTTCTGCATAAATTTCGTGAATTTCTATCATGTGTAAGATGTACATGTACCATTTTATTAATTTGTATACCCTGCTGAAATAGCAATTACAAATTAAAGATGCAGGCTAACATTGTGGAGCTTCAAATTAAAAACTTTGCTTACTGAGCTAAATAAAGTAGTAGTGTTTAAATGGACAAATAAACACCCTAGAATATAAAAGTTTGGAAAGTTATGCTGCCACTGGCAAGATATGAATGACTAAACACTTAGTACTAGGGCCAAGTACAAAATAGCCTAGATCTATACACAGTAAGTCTATGGGGGAAATAAACAGGTGAATCCAGTCATTCTGGTGAACTTACAATTTTAACTTTTTTAAAGCACTAAATAATCATTTTGAAATACAATTTTTTCAGGGCTTCATTTTTAGACCTTATCAAAGACACTTAGAGCATGGAGGATTATGCAGCTCACATTTTTAAAACTGTGGTCAATGTTAGCCTGTGGCTTTAAATATATTCTGGCATTTTTTTTTTAAAACTGGATTGATGTTGAATCTGTTTTGTAGAAATTTCAAATGTCAATTTTTCATTATTGTATTGCTGAAATAGCAAATTTGCAACATATCTTTAATGACAAATTTTAATATTTATATGTTACGAGTGTATACATTTAGATACCATAATACTTTTCTTACAAGTAGGGATTGATGGTATTTTAATTGTAAACAGAATGATTAATTCCAAACTGTTCTAATTTGTGTATCTTTCATTATACGTTTACTTTCTAAATTTTTCACCACTGATAATTTGTATATTCACTACGTAATACTTTTTATTTAAAACATAAATATTTGTATATACAAAATGTCATTGTATGATTTGTATCCATATGATTATACATGTATACACTGTACTGTATGTTCCTTTTTAAAAGAAACGGTTTTGAGCAAAATAATTTGGCATGAGTGTTCGGGCACTTGTTGACTAACTTCTGTGTGAAAATGTGACTGATCCTTCAAGTCATGCATGAGTGAGCATATTACAGGCAAAAATGTCACTTTTCAAAAGTCACAAGGGTCATTTTGGAGGATTTGTGATGCAGGATTTTAACAAGTTCTGATTCTGGTGAATGATGAAGTGCTGTTTATGTTAATCAGCTATCGTTTGATCCCCTCACACCTCCCCTGGCATTATGAACACAAGAGGACACAAAACCTTGTACTATTTTCCATAGGCACGAACATCATAATAATATCAAACTTATGCAATTTCTTCCAAAGTCAATAAATGGGATATACGGTAACACCTTCAGTATTAAATAAAGTGGACTTTATAACATGTTTTGCAAATGCTCCTAAATTACAGAATTATTTTTATAATAGAAATGTTTGGATACTTACCCAATTTCGTTAATTTGATGGTCATATTTTACACAGTCCCATCAGTATCTCAATATCCAAAAGATAAACTGATTGTAACTTCCATAAAGTCTGCAAGAAACACTTCTCCCAGGCAGCATTGAAAGGTTGAAAACTTCATCCGCACAGGCAGCAGATCCAAAATTTCAGTCAGCATACCTTCCATTGAGTGTTGTCTCCGAGGGTGGCCCCAAGGCCAATTTCTGGTTGCCTTGGTCTCGGTCCCAGTCCGAGTCACATGTACAGGCCCTATGGAAAGGTTGTGTTTTGGGGCGGCTTTGGCCTCGGAACATGTGGTCTCTGTTACAACACTGGTTCCACTGAACCGTCAATTGCAAAGCCCCAGTTCTTGCTCACTTCCATGCTTCCAGCTACTGGCAAAGAGGGCTGAAAATACATGTACTGTGCACCATTTCTTATTGATGTGCACATGTACACTGTAGATGTTGATTGGCCATTATCCACAAAATAATATGTAAGATCGTCATTTCTTCATTAATTAAGAGGATAAAATATAACTCTTTTATTCATTTCCACTTGAAGTTTTGCCGGTTTCAAGGTGAAGATTGGCATTTTCACCCAACACCCATAATTTAACTGCTTGCCTATACCCACCGAACCACCCATTCTATTACATGCCCAAAGTCATAGACACAAACACACACACACACACACACACACACAATATATACATGCACCGGCAGTGCACACATGTCCACAGAGTCACAGACACAGACATACAGACACGGAGAAACACACACACACACACACACACACACACGCGTAAGTGCCTCCAATCCAGGACGTTGTACAGGCTATGCCAATGTGGACTACAAGTCACAATTACACACCTCTAAGAGGGAACATTGTATATACGGTGGATACACAATGTGTGTGTGGACAGTTACAGTTTACCACACAACTGTGGACTTATCAAACTGCGTATTATTTTTTCCAAAATGTCCAAACCCCCCCCCCCCATAAAAACGAAGACACGATTTCCAACTGATTGCAATACCTGGCAAATCCAGTACTGTCCTCCATTTGTTATAGGGAGGCGCTTACACACAGACAGACAGACACACACACCACACAAACGTATGCCACAGAACTTATTCATGTGAATTACACTTCACTGACATTTCAATTTGCAAACATACTTTTAAAGGTAAATGACATGATTGGGGGTAGTCCTCAACTTGGGCTGAAACTACTCTAGAATCAAGTAAACTATGCAAGGATTCTCCTGTGAAAATCTTGTAGTCAAACGTTGACCCATTCTAAAATAAACAATGTCAATATCCCTTGTGTCAGGAAAACTTGCTGTGTGACTCTCTATGGGGCCTATTTTTATTGTGACCCGATAAAATTAATGTTCATGCTTGATTCTCCTTATGTAAACAAATTAGAGATAAATCCTTCCAGCTGGGAGATCCACTCAAGCTGGTGAATGATTGGTACATATTTCAACTCATTTGGTTCTTGAGGCATTTTCAAGTGTTCCCCAATCATGTCACTGACCTTTAACACTACACATATATGAATACATCAATACACCACAAATGAACTTAAGTAGCCATATTAACATTGCATACAATTTTAATCTCCCTTTTCTCTATCCCACATGATAAAGAAATGTTACAGTTGACAATTTTTTTTTAATAACCCACTTTTGTGTTATTTTACAAGTAGATAATTTGCGGGCTACAAAAAACACATGGATGTACATGTAAAATACTGTGGCCCTTTGAGAGAACAACAAAATAATATATACCCCTAATAGTTCATCTGACAATTGCCTATCAGCATATTTTAATCACAAATTACTTGTGCAATGCCAAGAAGAAAATAATTTATAACTTTTTTTTTTGTATTTTTTTGTTTCATTTTTTAAACTTTTCAGCAGCAGACTGCTACTGTCATATGATCTACATATTAGATGATTCACATAACGCCAGCAAATTGGACTTGAGACGTACACAAAGCCAGGCCAAGATTACTAAAAAAAATAATAAAATCAGCAAAATTGGCCCATGTCATAATTACAACTGTACTCTGTGCATTTTTTTTTTGTCCAAACACAACTATTTTTGCCAAATCCTATTCTGTACATCAAACTACACTGCCACTCTGACCACCTCATCACTTGCTTTTTAAAGTGACTCCAACTAGCCATATTCGCTTGTTCTCTCCCTTTAGATGTCCATTCCAAAATAATCCTTCAAGAGATCATGGCCATTTCCTAACACACCCAGACAACCCCCCCCCCCCCTGCTTCCATCCCCCATTACAAAAATGGTCCAATCCCATGTAGCCTTTCATTGTGGATAGGTCTAATAATTCTACTGTTTAAAGGATTAAATAAATTAGAAGACCAGTTAAACTATTTTTCTTACACAATAAAAGATGGGATTAAGCAAAGAAACATTACAAAGTTAGGTCCATTCACTAAATTTCTGGCAATGAAAAAGATTGTAATAGCACAATT
>JZLH01S0317360.1:6397-17263 GCA_001188425.1 Eucidaris tribuloides
TTTTTAAAAGCACACTACATGTAGTTATTTGTAGTGTCTCCTGTACAAAGGTGAAGGAGAAAAGTAATTATTACGATTGTTAAATTTAATTGTACGATTGTGCACATGCAACATTAGCGCGCAAAGAGTTAAAGCCCAAGTTTAATTTTGGGGATTTTTTTTGGGGGGGGGGGACCCCCGAGATTTTTCATTAATTAATTAAAAAAAAACCTAAAGAGGTTCAGAATATGTTATTGCTGGGATATGACTTTTGGGCATAAAGCTTTCAAATAAAAAAAATCCCCAAAACTAAACTTGGGCTTTAACGGACACTCATGTGTCAGCCATTCCATACTTGTGTCACGCGAGTCACGCATGCTGTGTGTTACGAGTCACAAGTCAGGGTATAGATGATTGATTTACATGATCGGGATAAACAGTCGGCTGCAATATTTTCTTGGTTTTGATCTATACCCTGGTTTGTGACTTGTGCGACATGAAACATGCGTGACTCACGTGACATTTACGTGGAATGGCTGATGTAGATTTTGATGCAAGAAGTATCGTTCTCTTTATATATTTTTTTTTCCAGCAAAGAGTATTAGGCCTGTTCAATGCCGAAATTGTCATTGTGGGAGCCCCATTTAAAACACTGTCAAACTTTGATATCATTCGGAGCTACTTGACAAATCAATACCATAGAACGCACAACTTTTGACTGTTGACACCTGGAATGGTCGCTCATTGATTGTCACTTTTTGAACACATTTAATGAGTTTTTTTTTTCAGGGTTAAATTTTTAAACCTTATCAGAGACATTAGTAGCAGGGACGATCATGTAGATACGATTTTTTTAAAGCTTTAACAGTAGAAAAGTGTCGAATGAAAACGAAATTCAAACAGCGCTCTTTATGTACTGTAGGCTCCGGTGATGAATAAAATCAATGGCAATGCGTGATCATCATGGTTGCCAGTTTGGCGTTTTTAACGCCAAAAACACCAAATTTGGCGTTTTTTATATCGTTTGGCAGTGAAGAATTCAAAGTGCACACCAAACGCCTTTATGGCGTATTTCTGGCGTTTTTTAATGACATAACAAAAAATTCATTATAAACCCTATTTTCCAGGGATTTTCAGTAAAATATGTGCCATAAGGATCCAAAAGTAGCGGTGCGCATACGCGCATGTAATTCATGTGCAAAATGTGGATGTGCGTCAGAACTGCGGCACTCAAATTTTCGGCTGCGGCAGAGGTTTCAAAGGTGTTATAAATTGATTACAACATAATCTCTAACCACATCTAGGCTATGCCGCCCATAAAATGCATCAAATGCAAATTTGGCGGTTTTTCACTGAATTTGGCATGCAATTTGGCGTTTTGAGAATCAGAAAACCTGGCAACCCTGGTGATCATTATTGTTTACCATGGGAGGCAGTTCTAACCATTCACAGTATACTACAGCAACACAGCACAACGAACTTCTGTATCGTCCTATTATGAAAGTTTACCAAGTCAACACAGATCACTTACTACAGGATTTTCGACAATGACACGCATTGAGATTAGATTCAAAGCGTTCTTGTTCTACACCAGCGCGTTCGCATTACGGTATATTCACACAACCTGAAATCGTTTTTGCAATTTTGCTATTTGGACTGTACAGCACAACCATTACATGTATAGGCACGCAAGGTGATTATGAGACTGTATGCAATTTTGTCGTACGACGTCATTTGCGTGGGATGTTACAAATGGTCTGTTTAATTTTCGCCGGAAGTTATTTTTCGTTGACAAGGATGCCAATGCCACAAACCAGATGTGGTATCGGTCCATAATGTCACGCAAACACCTTAATGCGACCCAATAGGAGCAGTTTAACATTACTTTCATTATTTTTCCTCCACGTATGACTCCAAATTTCAGTCTAAATAAACAGTTAGTGACATAATTGGGGACACTTGAAAATGCCTCAAGAACGAAATGAGTTGAAATATAACTATGAACCAGCTGGAGTGGATATCCCAGCTGGGAGGATTTGTCTCTAATTTATTTACTTAAGGAGAATCAAGCATGAACATTAATTCTATCGGGGCACGATAAAAATAGGACCCATAGAGAGCCACATAGCAAGTTTGCCTGCCTCGAGGGATATTGACTTTAGTTATTTCAGAATGAGTCAACGTTTGACTACAAGCTTGATTTTCGATTAGTTTCAGCCCAAGTTGAGGACTACCCCCGATCATGTCATTTACCTTTAATTCTGTATGTACTTTAGCTGCCACTGACGTAGGCCTACAGATAGGGTTTTTTTTTGGGGGGGGGGTGGGGGCACTTGACCCCCAAATTAAATTTGAACATGTAGGCCTATTGCTAAATATGTTTTCTAAGCTTTCATAATATAGTAACTTTAGTATCTCGTAATAATATTTTCCCATATAAATCATTAACTGTACCGGTCCAATATAACAGGTAAAAAGAATACAAAGTTTATAAAGCGCAGTCCTTGCTTGACCATATAAAAAGGCAATGGCAAGATTGTGTCTCGCCCACCCGTAACACAGTAACACAAAGGTTTCTCCAAGTACATTCCTAACCTATCTTTGATGTCACAAGAAGTTTTTTGTTTCGGTCACGTTTGACCTCAAATGACCTTTGTCATTACCATGTGATTTCCGACGGCGCGATAACATGAACGTATCAAGTGCATCTATCACCCAAGTTTGGTTGCCATTGCAGCAACATGTGCGAAGTTGTGTCATAAGAGAGTCTTGCAAGTAAACTTTAACGTTTGATCTAAATGACCTTTGACCTTACCATGTGATCTCCGACGGCAACACAGAGGGCCGTCGATCCGTGTTTCGGATTAGGGGGGGGGAGGCAAAAGTGGAAAAATGTCAAATTGCACTACAAAATTTTGCGCGCGAAGGGCGCCGAAAATTTGACAATTTCGTATATTTGATGGTATTTTTATGCTAAGTTTGATGGTTTTATAGTGTTTTCCAATGTTTTTTTAAACATATCTTTGTATTTCATATTATAAAATTTTCAAGTTGTCAAAATTATGGGGAGGGGGCAAATCGTTATCGTTTGCCCCCCCCCCCCCGGATCGACGCCTCTGGCACCACAACATGAAGGTTCCCCCAAGTGTTACAACCCAAGTTAAGTTGAAAATGGAGTGACGGTTACAATTTTTTTTCTTATAAGAACCGTGCAGATAAACTGTAACGTATGACCTCAAGGTGACCTTTGACCTTACCGATGTGAACTACGCACAACACCATAATATGATGGTACCGCCTAGTGCATCTATCACTCAAGTTTGGTTGTCGTTGACCAACAGCCTGCCAAAGTCATGCGTCAATAAGAGAATCTTGCGAGTAAACATTATTTTGTGACGGACGACAGACAGACACCATTTGGACCCCTTGTATCTGCGTCCTTCACTTCACCGATCAAACCGATGGCCGAGACAAAAGTAAACCACGGTAATAAGCTATATTTGCGAATTTCTTTCTTGTCGTTCATTAAATAGTTATCGGCAAAAAGTTGATAATAATATTCTTTTTCCAATTTTTGTGAATTAACTGTAAACTTCCAATCACGATACATCAATCTGCATTTCACTTTGATATCAAACAGATTGTTTTCAATTTTGAATTGGAGGTAGGCAAACCCAAACGATTTCTCGCACAAATGACTTTCAATTTCCCGTCCGTATCGGCTTCGGCGTGCGCTACGCTTGCTCAAGTCCGGGGCTCGCGGGTTGACTTAGCAATAACTCGACCAATATGGCAAACAAAATACCAAGTACAATGATTTTAATGAAAACATTTCACACACACAAACACACACACATACACACACACACACACCACACACCAAACACAACACACACGACACACCCACAGGCACACAGAACACACATTACGCATGTAAACCCACACACACACTGCTCACACACACAGACACACTAGCGACAGCACACACGACAGACAGAACAGACACACACACACACACACTTTATTTTTTTTTCATTGATCATATTTCTGACGCCTCCAACTGTTTTTGCATATTTATTACACCACTGTAAGTCGCAGCAATTTTAAACATCGTTGACAGGTCATGAAAATTTATTACTTACCTACCTAAAACTTGGAAGTTATATTGTTTCGCGAAAACGGTGATCGTTAAATCGCCAAACAATACTCCGCATGAACTTGAGAAATGTTATTATTCGTGCATGTATTGAAATCAATCATTGTTTATTCATGGAGCTACTTACTTATGTAGTAGCTCCATGGGGAGACGTAAATTGTTTATTTCGAAAGTATAATATTCAATAGCTTAATTTTATTGTCGAGCAATGAGTTATGGTAATTGTTACATATAGATAGATAGATAAATAGATAATGTAGATAGAAAGACAGATAGATGGATACTTTCCTGTAATAGTTTATTTATTTATTTATTTATTTATTTATTTATTTATTTATTTATTTATTTATTTATTTATTTATTTATTTATTTATTTATAAATGTATGTATTCAGTTATATTTATTTATATTTATTAGTTTTGTTTTTTGGCGGTACCCGATGATTATATTCAAGAAAAAACAGTTAATGAAATACATTTTTATTTATTACATTTGATGAACGAACAAACCTTGACACCGTCGGTACGTCTCTTGTGAACCACCTCGTCTTTCAGCTCTCTTCCATTCGCCTCTATCTGATTTAGAGTCTTCATCATATCTCCCATGTTATCCAAAATGTTATCCATCCGGTTTATACATTCCTTACCCTCCATGATGAAGGATTGTTACGCAACAACTGTGATTGTGATGTTAAAAATAATAATAATAATAATTGAATTATAATGAATCATTGATATCGCTGCTGGGGGACTTCCTTATCAGAAATGCTAGAAATTTCGACTGCTAGTGTTTCATTTTCTGTTGTATTTCTTACCTGGGCGGCGATCCGGGGGGACCGAGGGACGTGTCCCCACCCTCCCCTCGATTTCGAAAACTTACTAATTATTTTTATCAAATTTGTTAGCATTTTTGATATTTCTTGTTATCTGCAAACGTATTGAAAAGACAAATACAATTGAAATAGATAATGCTGGGGAGGGGTTCTAAGTTACTTTCCACTTTTAATGAAAATATGTATCTTCTGGGCGGGAAATTTCAAACATGATTCATAGCAGGGGCGGCGCCAGTGTAAAATCCTAGGAGGGGCTAAAACCGTCGGGGAAAATTAACCTCCCCCCCCCCAAAAAAAAATACTAGCCAAATCAACTACGGAGGGGGGTCAAATAATTCGAAAAACAGTAAAATTTCCATTCTTTAATTACTTTGAAAGCAATAGGGGCGCCCCCCCCCCCACCACCGTGGAGCCGCCCGTTTCATAGTTGACCGCCACAAATAGAAACGAACGAAAGAGAAAATGTCAAAAAGTGTTTGACAGAATACATGTATATACTGAATTATTGTTTCGGACATTTCCGGACACAATAAAACAGTTAGGTTTTGTACTAAATCATGACGGAATACAGTCCGGGAACTGTGAAAAAATATAGATCAACATTAACACGGTATACATAATATTTTTGCATCTCGTATCTAAAATTCATATCTGTTTTACACGAAAACAAGGAGAACTGTTCATAAAACATAGTCTTCATCTATTTCTGGAAATTCATTGTCGCCTTTTGCACATAATTTAGAAGTTTACGTTTATCAAAACTTTGTCTTCCCTGTAAATTGGCAATAGTCATTACTGGATCAAAGAATGTACAGTTATTGATGCATCATAAAGTTTCATGCATTTCCATGTGCAATATTGGGTCCCAGGTCGGACAAACTTAATCCAGACTTACGAGTACGACTAACCATGGCAGTTGTCAGTACTTATTAACGAAAGAAACATTTAAATTCAGTACAGAAATGAGTGAATATCAAAATGACGTAATTACTTTAGAATCCAGACTTCTGTATTATACCAATCAAGGCACTCATCATTCCATGCAGGGGCGTCGCCAGGGTGAAATCTTAGAAGGGGCGAAAAATCTGTCGCGAAAATTTTGCCCGCCAATTTTTTTACCTGCCAAATTACAAGCCAAACATCATCCGACAAGCGGGGAGCAAGGAGCCGACGACGACCAAAACCATTTTTGCCCGCCATTTTTTTTTTTTACCAGCCAAATCACAAGTAAAAAATCATTACTTTGAAAAATAGGGTGGCGGCAGCCCCCCCCCCCTTGGCCCCGCCCCTGATTCCTTGTGTTCTAAAATGGCAACGGAATATCACAGCCAAAACAGTAACTGCTACAATTTCCACTTCTTATCACTTTGTATTTTGTAAATTTTGGTCTCTTCTCAAGATCTTTCTTCAAATGTGAATTTGCATTTAATTCATCAATTTCTATGTTTTTATTTGAATCATCATCGCTACCAATTAACAAAACAATAACAATATTAATCAGCTTCCTCTTACTTCCGTGTGTATAACACAATATTAGGCTCGTCTACATGATATACAATATTATAATACAAACTGTCTACATTCCCATTCCCGGTGACAAGGGAAATTTATTTCGTTAAAGTGTGTGTGTTGTGTGTGTGTGTGTGTGTGTGTGTGTGTGTGTGTGTGTGTGTGTGTGTGTGTGTGTGTGTGTGTGTGTGTGTGTGTGTGTGTGTGTGTGTGTGTGTGTGTGTGTGTGTGTGTGTGTGTGTGTGTGTGTGTGTGTGTGTGTGTGTGTGTGTGTGTGTGTGTGTGTGTGTGTGTGTGTGTGTGTGTGTGTGTGTGTGTGTGTGTGTGTGTGTGTGTGTGTGTGTGTGTGTGTGTGTGTGTGTGGTGTGTGTGTGTGTGTGTGTGTGTGTGTGTGTGTGTGTGTGTGTGTGTGTGTGTGTGTATGTGTGTGTTCTTCAACAATTCAACGAATGTTAACATAATACTATAGGAGTTCTTCGACTATTCAACGACGTAAACATATCCTAGTAAGAGTGAGAGATCTGCACTTTGTTTTATCACATATCTGAAAAAATACATGTAGGCCTACTGTTTCCTCGACAACGCCCAATTTCTTCATACATACTGCGTGTATGACTCTGACTGCATATTAATGTCGATAATTCTAGTTACAGACAGACAATCAAACGAGCTATAAAGTCAATGCATACAATAACCGCAGTCCGGTGAATTGAAACTGCCATTCCAGGGAAATATTTCATGTCATTGCGGTATGCAACTATGCACGATAATCTGACATGCATACGGACCCGTGACATGTCAGCTGGTGATATAAACAACATCCGAGACGTGTATGTGTTGGATGCATACAGACACACCAGTGACGATGTGTATATGTTGTAAACTTACAGTATATTTCAGGCTATTACCACGAAAAAAAAGACAGACTCCATTATATTAACGTTATACGATCCTTGTCAGCTACGCTTACCGAATATGCAACACAACAACGTTGAATCCAGTTGTCTGGCAAGCAGCGGTATGTCCCACACAGACACAGTATGTACGTACAGTTTGCACTGTTTTCGCACAGTATTGCGGCTCGGAAACGACTACGGCACAACGTACTGTCGATTATTTCCTGCAAAAAGGATAACTGTCTTCCACAACTTGACAAAAAGCCGGAGGTATGTCCTCCCAAATATGGTTACCCCAATTATACCGTGGGCTTGTATAACAGTATCATCAACGAAATACACCCTACTTATGACATGACACTAGGTGTAGGCGGTCGTTTTTTAGATCCTGTAATGTATCGACCTATAGGTTCCACTCTTGACTGAGTTCTGACAATAAAGGTAACTAAGCGGTTGGATGCGTTCGATCATAATGAGAAGAGATGAAGAGGCGAGGGAAAAAACAGCATGAGGAGACCTCGGTGCGTGGGTGCCTTGATCAAACAAACAATAAACTCTCTTGAACTTAAAGGGAGTGCCGATCAATTTCTGTGCTTTCAATTATCGGTTTAATTCTGTAATACATCAGCAACCAAACGAGCAGGTGAAATAGATTATAGCCAAAAAAAAAAAAAAGAATGCACAGATGATTTCGTGTAATCCCACAGTATAATAAAAAACACAAAACTCACAGAATGATGTTGATAGTTACATGTTCAGAATATAAACACGTGGATAAATCAAGAAATAACTTATTTCCCTAAATTTTGTTCTACGTATGTCATTTCATGTCATCTTTTTTTACACAATTTTGAATTTTGTTATATAAATTCTTGTAGAAAATCAGTACAATATTGATATTTTGTAATCAGCTTATATTTATAAATGATATGTGGGGTTTTTTCATGAAGGGCTGTGTATAATGATTAACTAATTAACTCTAATTAACTAAATAAATACAGAACGAAAATAAATGGATAAATATATTTTTCACAAAATTTTTAAGCGCAGATTTTGACATGTTTTGACAGATTTTGATGGCCAATTCCCTATATCTGTGCAAGGAGGAAGGTTCCATCATGCTCCTGCTTCCCAGCTAATGCTCTTTCCGTCATGTTTGGGAATGTATGAAAGTCTGACGGGGTCAAATCAGGATAACATGGTGGCAATTGAATCAGAGCCACACTAGTCCGTCAGTCACGTACGCACTGTTACCATGGCAACGGCTAACTTGCGAGGTGGGGCGTTGTCCTGATGAAATAGAACTCCTGTGGTCAACTTGGCCGAGCGTTTAACCTGGCTAGCTTCACGTAAATGCTGTATTAAGTTGACTTAGTACCCTTAAATTATGTTTGGCCCTTAGAAGACGATAGACGAAGGCAATCCTCTCTACATCATAGCATAGTGTACTCATTTGTAATTTGTAAAGAAATGTCATATTCACCATACCAGATGAATACCCTTGCAGGTCAACTGGGCAAGAATCGAAAAGTAGACTTATGACATCATAACTCCAACAATTTTCAACAAAACTGAGTTTCTACCTTATTATTCTATGAATGGTATTAACATCTACAGTATAATGTATACAATCTTAATTTCAAAGCAATAAGGCATGCAAAAGCGATCCAAGTAGGATTCAGTGTAGGTCCATGGTGTAACGTATAAGCCCGAACAATTATTGATGGTTAGCATTTTGTACTTCCATGACACCTGATACACACATATATATTTATTACAAAATTAATTGAATGACGTTTAAGACCATGCCCTGTATCTCAAGTTACTATTAATATCATATCCTACAAAAGGTCGAGGTTGTGCAAACTTTTGACCCAGACATTAAAGGTAAATAGCATGATTTTAACTGGTCCTCCACTAGGGGTAAAACTATTTTAAAATCAAGTAAACTATGCAAGGATTCTGCTGTGAACATTATGTGGTCAAATGTTCACTCATTATAAAAGAACTACCGTTAATGTCTGTTGTGATAGGCAAATTTGTTGTGTAGCTTTCTATTTGATCAGTTTCTATCGGGGCACGAGATTAATGCAGTACTGGTTTGTTCATGCTTGATTCCCCTCACGTAAAAAAAACATTCAAGACAAATCCTTCCAGCCAAGATAAACACTTCGGGCAGTTTATACATCCAGATGTCCGAACTCCTATGGTTCTTAAGGCATTTTCAAATGTTCCTAATCATGTCATTGCCCTTTAGTTCCATGTTCAACAAGGAGTCATCGTAGATGGCTATTTTCAATGAAATGTCCGTTCGTGAACATTCTTATTATATTTTTTGAAAGTTAGAGTTGAATGAAATCGTAGAGGATATATTACAGAACATTCATGACTGTAAGAATTTGCTAACATTAATTCTAAGTCTCGTATTATAAAGAATTGAAATTGTGTGTGTGTGTGTGTGTGTGTGTGTGTGTGTGTGTGTGCGTGCGTGTGTGTGTGTGTGTGTGTGTGTGTGTGTGTGTGTGTGTGTGTGTGTGTGTGTGTGTGTGTGTGTGTGTGTGTGTGTGTGTGTGTGCGTGCGTGTGTGTGTGTGTGTTGAAATTTTCACAGGAACTACAACTTTATGTGGGCTTTCTAAATAAGTAAACTTAATTGAGTATAAAACTTGATTGTGGTAATTATTACGTGGTCTCTGAGAGGGACATTTTTTTTCTGGGACACGATGTATGTTCTCCTTTTACAATAACACATATCGTACAGGCATATTATAGACAACATGTACTTTATTGAATTTGTTGAATTGTAAGGCAGGAACAATGATTTACACGCCCATTTTGGGCTTGAAATATGTTCATGAAAATCATGCGTGGACTTTAAAATGAGCACATTCAATGTTTAAATGGCGCAGATCCAATTTCTCACTACAAAGCATAATGCGACATTGGAATAAAAAGTACACGTATGTCGAACATCGATACCTCAACATGCATTGTCTGTGTCACATCGGAAGATTGCTTTTCCGGAAGTTATGACCAAAGTTAAGTTTCCTGAACAACACAATGTGAAACACAGGCCTATATCACTCCTAGCCAGGGGCGGCGGAACCGGGGGGGGGCAGGGGGCACTTGCCCCCCAGAAATTTCGGATCGGAAAAAAATGCCCCTTTTTCAAAATGAAATGTGCCCTTTGTGAAATGGCACTTTTTTAAATCTACTCATTTTTGTCGATGAAGGTGATTCTCTTTTATTATGTTATATTTTCTTCATGGTTCATTCATTTTCTTTCGTGTTTGCCCCTGACGGGGCACGTATATGTATTCAGTACAGAAAAGACATAATGTGTAAATTATGTCTTTTCTGTACTATTATGAACATTAATTTTGTGCAAAAAAAGGCCATTGCATCTCATCTTAATGCCCTCATGGGATAGCAAAATTAGGCCCTCCTACTGTTTGCCCCGCTACCCCCCCCCCTCCATTTCACTTATAGGCAAAT